>JAULBZ010000359.1:0-19723 GCA_032360805.1 Neoturris breviconis
ATCATAACCATATCATAACCATATCATAACCATATCATAACCATATCATAACCATATCATAACCATATCATAACCATTTCATAACCATATCATAACCATATCATAACCATATCATAACCATATCATAACCATATCATAACCCTAATCATACTGTTACCATTTACCGTGAGGTAAAGATACCAGATTGGTGTCTGGCACAAAACAACCTAAATAGAGCAGGTGGGCCTTTCTAAGCCGCAGTGAAGGCAACCTACCTGGAGATCAGGTCGAACTTATTTGAACATTTTATATCGGATTCCGACCCCTCCCCCCCCCCTCCATAACTTTTGAATGACTCATAGTATAAGGATGAAACTTGGCAGGCTAATAGTATATCATGAAAGGAACAAAATGGTGGCAATTTGTATTGCTGACATCTGCATTTTTTGATGACGTCATCACACAAAAGTTGGAAATAGTATGCTTTGCAAAAACTCCATATATTCATATAAATGCGATTAAAGGGGTTCTACAAGCAATCACATAAATATTTGAGACAAGGCAAAATTCGAGCAAAAAATTCAGAATTTCCAATCGGATAAAAAGCCTTAAATTTTCTGCTATGAACAGCAGAATTTGTCGAGTTTGCAAAAAGACCCCAGATCCTAAGCCCTAAGTCTTAAGTCTACTCGGATAAACCCTTGAGATAAACCTCAAGGGGCGTCTAGTGGTCATTTTCCGTATTTACGTTTTACTTGTGGCTTGTATTGCTTATCGAAATTCGTAAAATGTCTCATAATTTATGCGATCAGTTGTAGATAACGTTTTTCCATTCTGTTTTCAGTATTAGACAGATATTTTGTTGTTGTTTTCCGAGTTTTTAACAACAACATTGAAAAATACCAAAATTATCGTCCAAAAATCCAGCAAAAATCCGATTTTTAAAATTTCAGAAAAATAGGCTTTACGGAGTTAAAGATGGTTTAGTAATTGGTAAGGAGAGTATAAATAGCTGGAAATATTATTACTAGTAACACAATTAACTAGTATCATAAGATTTCAGACATCCATGGTAATAAACAAGAAACTTTGAAGAAAAAAGAAATCGAACATTTTTCGGTCAATTGTGACGTCATATCACTTGGGGACAATAATTGAGCCAAAAATTTAGTAAAATATCCGGGGCTCAGACCTGGAAATTCCTTAATCATGAATATGACCTTAGAATGATAGTACTGCAAGTACTTATATGAAACAAAGCTCGCCCTGGTCTTACCTACACCCGGTATTATAGAATCAGCATTTTTGTGTCAATTTTAAAGACGTCATAATTGAAAAATGCTGATTGTGCTGATTTGAGAATATTGTATTACCAGGGCGAGCTCTGTTTCATATACAGTACTTGCAGTAGTATCATTCTGTGATAAAACCGACGGTTAAGGTTAAGCTAAATCGTTAAGTTCCAGATCTGAGCCCCAACCGTTTTACTACATTTTTAGCCCAAATATTGTCCCCAAGTGATATGACGTCATAATTGACCAAAAAATTAGATTTTTTTTTCAAAGTTTTTTATTTATTAGCATAGATGTCTAAAAATTTAACGAATTTATTGCGTTATTTGTATGAATATCTCCAGCTGTCTCAGGTTACGGCCCTAATATTTTGATTCGTTTACGTGTTTTAGAAATAGTTTCAAAAAGTCGGAAAGTTTCAGCTCTATTGCTTTAGTATTTTTGATATAACTGAACAATTCTAAAGGGTGCTGAATGTATGTCTTTCTAGGTAGGCATTTCGGTTGGATAGTACAAGAATCCAAACTTCTGTACGTACCGAGTAGGCTATTCCATCAGCATTAGTATAATTATATTGCCATGTCGTGCACAGAGCTCATCCATATATTTATATCCGGTTTGACATCTCGCATCTCAAATATCTTGTTATGACAAGGGATTTGTCTAAATTGTATCCTCTAATCTGAAGGTCATATTATATGACTACTATTGTTATTTCTAACTGATTATTTTATCTTCAATTTTCAATTACGTTCTCTAAACCTAGATCGAAAAATAGAGCATATCCTCAGCTTTCTAAGCAACTCAATATCTGTTATTCTAATGTGCGAGGTCTCGAAACGTTTCTCGCCTCTCTCTTTTCTATCGCTATTTCCATTGTAAATGCTCTCACGAACTACACTCCTTAGTTTTTCAATCGAAAAACTCGCTTCTCAAAATTGTGTTCAAATCACCCGTTCTTTCTCGGCATTCCTAAATCTCGTTGCAAGTTTCATGAAACTAGCTTCTCTCTCCTCGTACCGCAAAGCTATGGAACCCTTTGCCCACTACGGTATGGTTACGGTATAGACACGGTATGGACACGGTATGGACACGGTATGGCTACGGTATGGCTACGGTATGGCTACGGTATGGCTACGGTATGGTTGTAGTATGGTTATGGTATGTTTATTGTTTCAGTATGTTTATGATTATGGCATGGTTATGGTATGGTTATGACATAGCTATGGTATACTTTTAGTATTGTAAACGTGTGGTTAGGATTACGGTATGGTTATGGTTATGGTATGGTAATAGTGCGGTTATGGTAACGGTATGGTTATAGGGGCTAGTTACGGTATAGTTTTAGTATGGTTACGGCTACGATATGAATCCAGTTTGATTACGATATGATTATGGTTACAGTATGGTTTTGATAATGGTATGGTTATTCTATGGCTATGATTTGGTTATGCTGTGGTAACGGCATTGTTCGGAATATGTTGTGGTTATCGTTACGGTATGGTTATGGGAAGGGTGTGGTTGTGGTAACAGTAAAGATATGGTTAAGGCAAAATTATGGTTATTGTTACGGTATGATTACTGTCGTCGTGTTCCAATTCAGCTTGCTCTTGTGCTGGACCCTTGTCTTGTTCCGGGAGCATTTCAGCATATTCAATGACTTTTAGATTTGGTAGTTGGTTGCGTGATAAAGGCAACCTTTCCAAGCGATTTTCTTCTACCAAGACATCCTTATAATAAGGGTTTGGACAATATTTAAAATATCTACCTTTCAGAGCCATATTTATGTGATCAGGGCCTGTATAGATTTGGTAACCATCTGCTTGAGTTTCGCTACCACCATGAGGAAAACCAAAGCATAGTCCTTTTAGTGCATCTTCGACTGTTTTGCGTTGTTAGGTGGTGATCAATGGTTGGTCAGTGGTCGGTGGTTTTGGAAAACACATACTCAAATAAGGGCAAGAATATTCACTGCAAATGATTTTTATATGATATTCTTTAGAAAAGAGAAAGGAGAGAGAACTTATAGCAAGGAGTTTTGCTTATAGCTTTATTATTGAACTGGATCTTTATTTGTTTTGACAATCGGGCTTATTCATATTCTGCTTGTTGTTATAGCAACTACAAGGTTGTTCACACAAAGATGTGTCTAGTTCTTTTATTAATCCTATTGATGCTGGGCTTTTTAAAAGCTGTTCAAAACTAGGGTGCGTATTTCCTAGAAATTCAATAAGCGCCCGGGCGCTAATTAGAGAATTTACCGTATACTTATTTTCACCATCGTCTGATTGACTTCCTCCCTGTAGATGTATATATTCTTTCCGAGTAAGATTGTATCTGCAACATCTGCTCTAGCGAGATTGCATTTGCAATTATTGTTTTAGTCAGATTGTATCTATTTAAGCGATATTTTATTTGCAACGTCAAGAAACTTCTAGCAAGGAAGTTCAAAAAGAGTTCTAAAGAGATTGGACCTTTCAACATCTGTTCAAGCAAGCGAGATTGATGTTCGCAACATCTGCTCTAGCGAGATTAATCCTTGTAGTATTTGTTTCAGCGAGATTAGTTCTTGCAGAAAATTCGGTTTTGTAAATGTATCTATATAAGTAGAACCAGTAATAGTCATGATTTATTTTATTTCCAATTTGTGCATATGCATACCGTGAGTATATTAGACAGTCTTCCAATGCGCATGTGCATACCGTAAATATTGGATAGTCTTCCAAGAATCGATTTTCTTTTTGATGATATTTGTAGAGACGTTTGTTATAACAAAAATAAAAAAATATATATACGCGTAAATCTATTAAAATCTACCGATATACAACACTCAAATCAATGTTATATGAAATCCCCTTTAAATCGATTGTAATCACGGTAAAGTATGCTTGGTAAGATATTTCAAATATTGTCATTAGGTTATCAATAATGCTACCAAGGATCAGAAGAATATTTTGTTACCATTGCCCCCTAAAAATATGAAAAAGAACAAAAGAAGGAAAATATTTCAATTACGTGTGAAAAAAGAGTTGACATTCGTGTTATTTTACTGTTTCTTTATCGGAGAAAGGCTACAGGTGATACCGAATGCAAAAAATAGTTATTAAAATAGAAATGGAGGCGGTTGCTACTTCAGTTAACAGGTGAAACGTTATAGGAGGAGAGTATTCGCTGTTGTTGATCGTCACAACAGTGGAGAGAAATAAAATTATAATCGTAATTGCAATAGTTTTTAGAGAAGCATCTATTTTTTAATAAAAAGTATTATTCAGCTAAGTTGTTAAGAAACTGCAAAAAAAAATAAAGGACCATTTGAAGATTAGAATGTGGTTTTTGAGCAACGTTACGAGTGTTGAGGCTGCTACGATGTCATATGCTGAGAATGAATGTTCTCTGAGGATGTGATACACTTAAATATACATTTCGACTGTTGAAATGCTCGACCTTATAAATTTGTCTCGTACATAACCGATTCTATTTCATATCCAAGGTCCCAAGTTCTATCTGTCAAACACAAAATATCGTTCTTTTTTAGGCTTATATGAGACCATATAACACCATACATAGTGAGGAACCATATAACACCATACATAGTGAGGGACCATATAACACCATACATAGTGAGGGACTATATAACACCATACATAGTGAGGGACTATATAACACCATACATAGTGAGGGACCATATAACACCATACATAGTGAGGGACTATATAACACCATACATAGTGATGGACTATATAACACCATACATAGTGAAGGATCATGTAACACCATACAAAGTGAGAGACCATATAACACCATACATAGTGAGGGACCATGTAACACCATACATAGTGAGGGACCATGTAACACCATACATAGTGAGGGACCATATAACACCATACATAGTGAGGGACCATGTAACACCATATATAGTGAGGGACAATATTTAGTAGTTTTACACGCTGTACGCGATGGTCACGTGACCTCTTTTCAACGAAAAACAATACATTGCTTTGACGTCAGAACGTTGAAAAAAGGATAGTTGATTTATAATACACAAGATTTTTTTCAAATTCTTTATTTTCGAATATTTAAAGACTATGTACAAACATATTTTTCTTTACTATTACGTATATATGTATATATTTATAATTTCTATCGACAACTCATCTTTTTAAAGACAAAATTTTAACCTTGTCTCAAAATAAAAAATCCTTATAAGGAATCTAGAATAATATCCTAAAGAAAGAACTAAAACATCCTTGTCAGAAATTCTGACAATTGTTTTATTTAAATCTTGTTGTGGTTCCCTGTGCGTACACTATAGTCCAAACACGTATATTTATCGTTGTTTACGCTCGATTTAACCTTTTTGATCTCATTTACCATTGTGTACGCATAGGGCTATTCAAACTAAAATTAAAGATTTCAGAGTCTTACCATGTAGCCTAATTTTGCCTCGATAATACACATAAAAATAAATAAATAATTTGATCATCAAGTCAAGTACTAAGCTATGTTTAATGGAGAACAGTTATTTATTCTGACCACGTGGCGCTGACCACGTGACATTGCCCAATGGGTGTTTATTCAGAGACACCTATGCTCTTCAGGCTTTATATAATGGTTGATTCTTTCTACTACAGTACAATACATCTCACCGTAAGAAACTGACGTCACAATCATGCAGCGTCAATTTCTAGCATGGAATGTCTTCTTTTAGCTTTCGCGAATTATTTGACTAGTGGAGTATGTAAGTAATTCCCTGCAGACACACCGTGGCATATTCACATCGAAAGAGAGTACTCGATGCATTGCTGTTTTAGAATCGTCTCACCATGGTGTGCCTATATCTTTTTGTAATTCATAAAATTGAAAACAAACACGAAATATTTTATATAAATAAATTCATTCTATGATTCTTCTTCTTCCTCTTCTTCTTCCAGAATCCAATTTTCTGCATGATTTTTTAAATTCGATAATTTTTCTAAAAAAAAGTAAAAGTATCAGATAATGTCTACAACCTTATTCTTACCACCTTACCTTAAACCCCAACCACATGATGTCTACAAGCTTTACAACCTTATTCTTACCCTTACCTTAAACCCCAACCACACAAGTTTTAACGTTTGAACAAGTCATGGTTCATTGTACGCTTTTAAAAACATGTCTCAAGAGTACTAATACCATATATCACTTACCTAACGAAGCAGATGATGGAGATTCAGAAGGTGTCAATTTTCTTCTTCTTCTTTGTTGTGCACGTTGATCTTTCTAAAAATAACGTAAGTCACGTGATTAAAGACTAACCCTATAAATACCGTCGTCCAATGCTTAATTATTCCTTAACTGTTAAAATGGAATGACAAATTAGCCCAAATGCTTTCAACATATCCCAATCTACCAACAAAGTCTTTTTACCAAGCAAAATGTTTGAAAATTTATAAAAATGACTACCCGATGGCGGAAGAAGAGCGCGAGTAAATATTTCCAGCAAATATTTGACTATAGATATCCTAATTATGCAACGGACACAGTAATGAAGATTAACGATACAGACTGTGTGTATAGCGAACATTTGCCATATATGGTAATACACTTCCTGCGCGAGTAAATATTTCCAGCAAATATTTGACTATAGATATCCTAATTTTGCAACAGACACAGTATTGAAGATTAACGATACAGACTGTGTGTATAGCTATCCTAATTATGCAACAGACACAGTAATGAAGATTAACGATACAGACTGTGTGCATGGCGAACATTTGCCATATATGGTAATACACACCCCACATACGGTAATGCACAGTCCACATACGGTAATTGCTACGCAATCTATATACGGTGATACCGTAAATGACTGAAAAAGTGCCGGGAGCGCTTATTATAAATTTTTACATCAACATCGTGGGGCGCTAATTCAGTAGGGGCGCTTATTTGGCAGGGACCAAATGTTATAAGATCTTAGCAAAACTTTTTTGTATGATACTACATACTACGAAATACTAATAATTTGCTGCTTACGCCACTATTCTTTATGAAGAATTATAAGAACGACTTTGAGGTGGAATTAAGCCAAGATGCCTATGTGTAAAAAATAAATGCATTTGAAATGAAACATTGTATAGAATTTATATTTTCTGTTTAAATAAAGCGCTCTTTCTGTGATAAATATGTTAGAATAAGGGTCCCTTTTAGGGGCGCTTATTCGGTAAGGGTGCTTAACAAAATATTTACTTCCAGGGATGAGCACTTAATCAGGCGGGGGCGCTTATTCGGCAAGGGGCGCTAATTCAGTCATTTACGGTGCACATTCCATTTCAACGAGATAACAAATCTAAAGATAATTATCTTGGATTGCCTTCAGAGGAGTATAGTCTGAAAACTCTCCTCCCCAGGTGATTTGCGGTAGTTATTTTGAGGTTTGGATAAGAAGAACGAGGCCCAGTTGGTACGTAACGTCCTATCAACGTCGAAAAGATGTTATTTTGACGTCGAGACGTCAAAACGACATCTTTTTTACGTTGGACGTCAAAACGACATCTTTTTTACGTTAATAAAACCTAAAACATAACGCGTGTATAAAACTCTTACATTTTTTTGTTTTGTTAATACTTTTCGTTGATTGGATAACATCTCATTATTTTTATTCTTTGTTTCGCTTAACTTTTCCCAATTTATGTTTGGTATTTGTAGTTTTGTCGATAAAGCCTGTTAAGAAAATACATTTGAAAATATATATTATAATCTTTCCATTTCGTTAACAATTGTAAGCTTGCAAAGGCGGATTTCCAGAAGGCGAGGTGACATTACTTTCTGCTAATGTAATGGCTTCATTTAAAATTCGTGCGAATGAAATCGCCTTGCGTGGACATCCGTCTTAACCCTATTCGGGCTGGGATTTTTAGGGCTTGTAAGTCTGGGTGGGTACCTTAAAGGCCCCCCTGTACAACTTCTGATATGTTAATGCATTGTGTATGAAACTTGGTCAGCTTATACTTTATTCTTATCTGAACATTTTAGCTCACAAATTATTCGGATGACGTCATCTTTTTTTGCTGATGTCATTAGCTGTAAGAGCATATGTAGCAAAATAAAATTGATTTTTTTTTTTGGCACCTGTTAAAAATTCGGTTACTGAGGGAAAATTATCCTTAGTTACCAAAATACTTTTTTTTTGAAATAAGCCATAATAAATTTTCGACAAAGTCACCTTTGTCGATGTTTGATTATATTTACTTTCTGTGTTATGTAAGCTAATTTTAATGACGTCATCAATAAAAAAGGCTAAAGCCAGCAAAAAAAAATTTAATGCTAAAATGTACAATTTATAATAGACTATATGTGTCCTTATTTTGAAAGCTTAACCATGAACCATTCAGAAATTATAGAGGGGAGGCTCTAAGGACCCCCTCCTTGGTAATACGAAGCCACTCCAAGGCCTGGTAGAAATAAGGTTAGCACATTTTTAATGTGATCGGTACTAGATGATGAGCTTGTGCGACTTCAATTTGAAGGGATGTTATGAAACCGGTGGTTCGTCGGAGATATTATTTACTTTAATAAAAAGATGGAAAAACACAACGTTGAATATCCGGATGGTTTAACAGATTTTGGTTGACGTTGATGGATTTGATGATAAAGGAAATTATATTACTGTAATCTGTTAAGCGAAGAAAAAGAATATTATATATCAAGTAATAAATTCCTTGTTGACTCAAAGCCTTAAAATGTTCTCATAAAACTTGTATAAGTTCGTCCGGTTATAACCTCCCCGGATAATATTGTAACACGACTGTGTATCCAAGTAGGCAAAAACTTGTTCAAAATCGTAACAAAGACGCTAGAACAAGTACGAACCATGTCACTAGTCAGTGCTTAACCTTTATATAAACTAAAGATGTATCAAATTTCTAGTCAACAAAATCTATCGGTGTAACTCTGGATATGGATCCAACTGGTCTCCATTTTTTTCACTCGTCATTATTCTATTTCTTCTTTCTTTCTTATTATTTATAAGCGTTGTTGGTGATTATAATAGTTAGCATATGAAACAAACCATATGGTATTGTCTGGCCTGTAGAATGAAATATAAATTATAAACGGTTTTTTTTATATAAATTAGGTAACCCGATTTTAGTTTTTAAACTAAATTAAAAATTTAGACGACTTAAGAAAACCTCAAGTAACAATCCTTACATCGTCGTCAGGTGCTCGTTGTGATTCATCATCACTAACACAAGATCCAGTATCAGATGACGTCATATCAGCTTCTGCTTCTTTCATCCATAATGGTTTATTGTTATTCGTGTTTGCTTGTTCTACAGAGACTTGTATTGCGCAAATTGAATTTTCTTTCTCCCATTGTTTGCTCTAAAAAAATAGATTATTTTCGTTAAAAATTGCAGAAATATGCATATGGTCAGATTAGTTTCCGTTGGAACAAAAGCAAAACAGGAGGTTTAAACGGCATGGAAACTTCTGCGCCAATTAACTTTAACAAGAAGCCAAGTAGGCTTGAAAACCTCACCTCAGCAATTTCTCAGCTAGCCGGCTCACAAATGATTTTAGACGCAAGCGTATCTTTTTGAAAAATAAAGAATTTCATACTTTTACCCAACATAAAATCAGATTTAAACTTCAAATTCTCGAGCTCATTTTGAGCATATTTATCCTCTATGTGAAGAAATAAATGACAGAAAAAAGAAAACATAAACATTTTTATTATATTTCTTTGTTAAAGGACCTTTGACAAGCGAATATATTCTGGCAATTAAGAGTCTGTCTAAGCCAAAGATAATATCATAGTCACAATAATTATGTGACTATGATACGGTAAACCTCATAAACCACATCACCAGTTAGTTATCACAGAGCTATGTTTAGTCTGAAGC
Organism: Neoturris breviconis; assembly: GCA_032360805.1. Taxonomy (NCBI): domain Eukaryota; kingdom Metazoa; phylum Cnidaria; class Hydrozoa; order Anthoathecata; family Pandeidae; genus Neoturris; species Neoturris breviconis. The sequence continues at coordinate 10,154 of JAULBZ010000359.1, forward strand.
TACAATGCTTTGTATTGAGCTTTGCTTGATACAAAGCACAAAGTGCTCCCCCTCCATAACATTTGATAGAATCATGCAGTAGTGTTAAAACTTTCCAGAAGTTGCAAAAGACCTAAGATCCTAAGCCTACTCAATAAATCACTGTCCTACTTATGTGTATGGTCCGTTAAAATTCGTAAAATGTCTCTTGTAAATGGTAGGCTAGATTAAGAACTTTTCCCGGATCCACAGTTTGCATTTTAACAAATCTCACTCTCCTTCGTCGAAGTAAGATTTAATGATAAGCTCATATATCAGATGGATTTAACGACACTCATAAAACACGTCATCTTTTCGACATTGATTATACGACGTGTAGAGCTTGTTCAAAAGAAGAACCTCAAAACGAAAGCACAGTGTAAGGAATGTGGAGCATGACGACCACCCATGACAACCCATGATGACAACCCATGATGGCAACCCATGACCAGACGATACGTCTGACAAATCTAATTACTAATGGCCGATATATTAAACTAGCGAACGTTCAAATCATTATTTCCATTCAAAGTATTTTCTTAATTTTCAAGTTACGCTAAGATTTAAGTTGTCCTTGAATTTAAGAAATATTGCAAACAGAAATCATGATTAAGCAATGTCCAAATATCCAAGACATTGATTAAAAACAGACCATGACGCCAATAATTTGCCCATAGTCCCTACTTACGTCAATTCAGTTACTACTGTAGTCAGTTTGGCCATAATTTACGTAAGATTAGCTTTCTGGAATATCCACCAAGATTGCGTGCATGGCTTCGTTAATCATTTGTCAACAGTTTTAAACGGGTGAAAACGAAAGGCAGTCGTAAAGAAAATATGTGTTACTCTTACTTCAGACCGTGCTTCAGACTTCGATCTTTTTAAAACATTTCGAAAGCTTTTCAGCATTGTTCAACAGTTCTTGTCTTGGTTTTATTTTTTGAAGAAAAATAGAAATTACGTCAGCGATAATCTTGAAGGTTTTTTTGTAGCTAACAAGTTTCTTTTTAAAATTTCTTTGATATAAAGATATAAGATTTCAAGTGGACGTAAATAATTAATTTACAGACTGAGCTAACAAAACATGCTTATTTCCAAGTTGCTTCATCAACGATATGTCGCATTGACATTATAGTGACGTAACTGATAGTGACTTTTCGAACTTTTTCCTAGAAGTTTAGGACTTCCATGCTATACTGGGAACTAAATATAGCAACTCGCTAACGAAATAATTATTATTATTCAATTCAAAAGAATAATACGAAGGAGAGTAACATGTCAGTGAGCTTGCATTTGATTGATTCCTTCGGTAGGATATAACCAATCAATTTTGAGATCAAGATTTAATACTCTCCATTGTTATGAATATAATATAATGGTATCAGTTTACTATTTCGTATGAATCATTTACATTCTTATTAAAGCTGAGAAATAATACAAATGGCCTTGTTTTTGCGCCTTTTGACATAATATAAGCTTTGAAAGTTCTTCATCGTCTTGTTAAATATTAATCCATTTCATAGCAAAATCACACCATGATTCACAAAGCTAACAATGGAGAGCTTAAATTTTTAGGTTATTGCAAAATTTCTTATTCTTGATTATTATTGGCTTATGAAAAGGTTTCGCGTGATTTCTTAATATTTCTAAAGAATGAATGCATTATAATGAAAAACCTTTCTCGAACAAATAATATTAATTTCTTTGAAATCACATAGTATAAAAGACTGCTCACATAGTATGAAAGACTACCGAAAACGGTCCAAGATATCTCTTGTATGGACTGCTCTATATACGAAGATATATGGGACAGTATGCGGTGGTCATTTACACTGTGTGAAAAATAATGAAGAGAGTTTACTTCCTTGTTGTCATGACTCAGCATGCGCCTGGCTATAGAATGCGCATTAAGAAAATATATAATTATTTTCCAGTGAGCAAAATAACTTGTTCAAAGTCCGCAGTAAAGACACTAGAACAACGTCGTTCCGCATGCTGTCAATTTGCTTGAATTATATGAGAAAGCTGATTGAACCTAATGTTTATGTCAACACTTTTAGCTACGCTGTTCTAGCGTTCTTATTGCGGACTTTGAACAGGTTTTTGTCTACTGGGCTAGATTGTTTCAGAGCATCAGTATACATAAGAGTACTGTTAACAGGATGATCTATGCTCTTAGTAGGATGTGGCAATGAGCTTATATACGAATGGGCTTATGCATGGTAGATATGGAAAGATGGATTCTTAGAGGTTTATCTTCAAGTAAACTTTGCAGAGAAGAGTATCAAGTTAACAATCTTGGAATTTGATTGGTTCTTCGTTCCAGAGAAACCAATCAACTACAAGGTCGTTGATATATGTCAATACAATTCATACTTTAAATTAAAGCCTACACTAGGTAGTTTCAAGCACGGTTACATATTTATCAACAAGATAGTTAAGAAGTAGCGCGGGTTTATTTAGTCAAGCAAAGTCAACCGAATTAACCGAATAAACAAATAAATGACAGGCTTACCATGTTTGTAAAAGAATAACAAGTCGTTTGATTTCCAACTAAAAGAATAGAAGGATTTTATTACTACCTAAAAAACTTTTATACAAAATACTTACAACTTTTTGACACATATCAAGGAACTACACTAGGCCAAACTTAACAAAATAAATCTGCGCAGAAGTATATCAACGAGTTTACATTGGTTTAATTTCTTTGGTCAACCAATCCATTGCATTATCGATGATAACTTTTGAGAAGGTTATCATTAGAATTTCTTGCAAAGTATAACAAACTACTTACTCCACTCATTGAGAAAGAATTACGAATTACTATTACAACTGTGTCACTGTCATCTATTGCTTCTACGAATATTTTTCAAATAAAATTGTAAAGATTCGTTATGTCAACGAGCTTGCAAACTGATTGGCTCTTTAATTATAAAGAAGCCAATCAAATATCTAGCTTTTTGACTTATTTCCTCTTCTCAGAGTTTTAATTAAGTTTTGATTAACGTTTTATAATTATCAGCAAGGCTATTTAATGTTATACAATTGTGTATAAACACCTCATTATTAGTTCCTACTGTGTTTATCCACGAATTAGAACAAAAAGCCCTGAATAAGTTCTCAATAAGCTCTTTATAACTCATGAGTATCAAACGTTCCCCCATGCTCACGGCAAGTTCGTTCCCAGTATTATTTTCTGTCTCTATAGCAATGTGGCTTACAGACATGCATTTATATAGTTGGACAAAATAACGTACTCAGAGGGAAAACACTTGTTCAATGCTCAACCTACTCAGAGGTAAAGACGCTAAAACAACATAGAACGACGTTATTCTAGCGTCTTTACTGTGGAACATGTTTTAGTCCATTGGTAGCGAGCATGATGGAATGTTTATGTAAAGATAAAGACATGTGTGTTTTTTATCTCTGGTAAAGTGACGTCATTATACCTGTTCCAAACGAACTTTCGATTTTGTAAATAAAAACAAGCTTAAAAATCTGTCGGTGCAAATCTGAAAGCTATATACGAAAGCACTCCTTCTCATGTCATATCCGACAGTTATTGGCAGTAGTTGTCAAGCGAATCTGGGAATGAGTAGACTTCAAAAAATAAGTAGACGTCAAGAATGGTAGCTACAGTTAATTGAGACATAGGATTAATAAAATCTAATAAGATAATAAAAACATTCCTTCAAGATACAGGCTAATTATCAATTTCTATGAATATAATGACGTCATAATATGATGGGGGTGAAACGCACTACGAATCTTTCCTGAATTAATATGACCGTCAATGTTTTAATTTTAAAAACAGTTTGTCTATCTGACAATTGAACAATTGTGATGTATCCACTCAGTAAAAACACCACGTCTGCATAAAGTCAAAAATAGATGGAAATACGGCGTATGATGTCAGCGATGTCATGTTACGTTGAAAGCAATCAATCACAAGCATTCGTAGACACTAGCTACGTGTGCCAGTTTCATGATAATTATGGACCACGTTGATCTGATGTTTTTGAAGTCGTTTAATTTTAGAGTGGTTGCCTCGAAACCCATCGAAACAACGCCGAAAGAACGAGGATATTATACCAGTAGACATTCGAAACAACGTCGAAAGAACGAGAAAAATAAGCCAGAGACATTCAACTGTTTATTAGTGGAATACATGGTTCATTAAATCAATGTTAAAAAGACGTCGTTTTGGCGTCTATACATTAAAATGACGTCTTAATGATGTCTTAATAACACGTCACATGTCGATATGAAGAGAGAAAATTAAAATTAAATACCGCTTGAGAAATCTTTGCTCTTTCCTGCATCCAAAAATGACAAAGGTTTTTCAAAAGTTTTCCGATGATCTACTGTTAAAGCACTTGTTGACATATTTAAACGACGTCTTCTCTTTCTTGTTTGGTCTTTACCACGATCTAAACTCTTCGATTTTTGTAAGGTTATTAGTCTCTTTTTATAGCCTTGTAGTATTTCTAAAAGAAGATGGGATAATAACAATAAACTCTCCAGTTTTATCAATACCTAGTGGATAATAACTTGTTCAAAGTCAGCAGTAAAGAAGCTAGAACAATGGCGAACGACTTTGAACAAGTTTGCACTGCTCAACTTCTTGCCAAAGAACGTTAATTCAAACATGGAAATAATTATTTATTGATACAGGTTGTCTATACAGCTTGTAAAGAGGGATTTCCACTAGTATAAAAGTTCGTGTAAAACCAAAAGAAGATCATGCATTAGTCAATTTCTACCAATTGAATGTATTCTTTTGGCTGTCCCACGAAATATTTAATCAAGCTTAAAATTAAAGCGACGCCATTTTGAGTACCCATCATGCTTATTTTGAAACGTGACCTCATCAAAAGTACTTGAAAATGAATGCAGACGATGTTAGATGAACGCCGATAACCGATCGCCATTGTTATGCGGACTTACTGCTGACTTCGAAGATGTTTTTGCCTACTAGATATGAACTACCTCTACTCTCTTTACCGTGTAAAACAATTAGAACAGTTATTGTACGTGTACATTTCACACCAGTCAAAACTATTATCTAAAAACAGTGAACTTCATAATGGTTGACATTTGAGTTGTCACAAAATAATTATAAGTAAATTCATCAACATGGTCAGTCGATTATAAAAACAACTATGGAGAAGAACATTGAACCAACAAGCTTGCAATTGATTGGATTATTTGTATCGAACAAACCAATCAGTTCTTCGTCATAATATTGAACATACGTAGCAACAAATATACCCTACGCTGTAAAACTATCCATCAAATGTTTATATGACGTCATATGAAATTTAAACTCACTGACAGTTCTACCATTGTATTAAAAATAATCCGATTAAGCAAGCCCAGCGCTTTCATAAGGTAGCAGGGAGTAGCTAAGTTGACGTCATTCTTTCATCAAATACGCAATTAAACGTATCATTTTAACTCATCATCAAATCGTTAAGTACTGGTCCCAATTACCCTACTTTTTAACTCAGCATCAAACTTTTAACAAAAAACATGCAAAACATTCACTTATAAACTAGACCTGAATTATTATAAACAATTTTCTTTCCAGTTCTTACAAAGAGTTTATTGAAAATCTAAATATTAAAAGTTTGGGTGTGTTGATAAAGAGTTAGGAAAGAGGAGAGCTCGTTTAGAGGTCTAGATAAGCTGCTTTTCTATCATTTGCTTCTATCTTCTTCACGGAATAAAAAAAACGTCAAATATTTATGACTAAGAACTTTTGAATTTTCAACCACATTCTTATAAAACGTTTACTTTTAAATATCTTAAAATACGCACCAGCCTACTAAATCTTGAGTTCTATTAGACAGAAAGCACCAAAGCCAAAAGAAGACGTGTGTTATGTCAACTTTGACCAATGGAATGTCTTCTTTTGGCTTTCGCGTAGAATTTCCATGTAATTAAACCTAATAGACACGTAACATCTAATGAACGGCAGAAAAACGTCGATTTGACGTGACGTGTCAATTGTCTCTCAAGTGATGCTTGGTCATTTAACAACAAACGTTTTAATCTAATTCGTGATTATTTTTTGATTTTATAAACTCAACATTCTTCTCTCGTAAATAACATTCAGGTTCTTTTAACTTTTTCTCTTATTTGTACACACAAGAACTGAGTAAATATGGCTTTTTATCAACATGGTGAATAAATAAATAAATAAAAAGAACGTTATTAACATAGATTTGACCATTCTAAGAATCATGTTTTATATTTATGAATGCTTTTGTTATAAAATACACCTGTAATCATTTGAGATGGATGGGAATTTACCAATCAGTGTCTATTTTGATCATATACCGTGAATACTATGAAATATGTTGACGTTTGAACTCGTACAAGTCGCAACTCGTGCAACGAAATGCTCTGCGTCCCCTTATAGTAAGCACTCGAACCCTGAGATGAGAAACGATAACTGGTAATATGTCATAGTTTAGAAATACACCATCAAGTTACATTCAAATAAAATCCTTAGCCTTGGTGCATTTTACTTTGGTGATACTATGTCCAAAACTTATAAACATATCCAAAATTATAAGGTACCCATTAAAATGTGCCCATAGGATTATATCGAGGTCAATGTTGATACTTTCATGAGTAACAATATCCTATTCAAAGAACACGGTGTGTATGATTTAAATAACTTCGTCTCACGTTACCATTGAATGAGTAAACGTAGTAAACAGTAAACGTTATAAAGGTTAGTTTAAGGTCACGAGAATCGTTGTTAAAACATGCATAAAGATAATATCTGCTTGGACGAGTTGAAAAGAGTCAACGTTACAGCAGTTGATTAGGTTCAACTAACATTCTGAAGAAGAATGGCATAAATGGCATGATCACGTAACTTTGTACTGAAGAAACCAATCAATTGCAAGCTCGTTTAGGGTGAAAATCATTTGGGGGGTCCATGCAAAGGTTGCCTAATTCGGAAAAAAAATACGCGTGAAAGACAAAAGAAGACATTCTCGACGGAATCAATCCATTGTTAGATCGTTCAACTGTCACATCCGACGTCAATTTCTACCAATGGAATGTCAATCGATGGATGCTGATGTTAGACAATGTTCCTAATAAATTTGGCACTACTTTTTTAAACAATCTTGCCAGTTATTAACTTCAAATTTCACATTTCTTCTCAACTCTCTTCATCCGTGTGGATTCGTTTCTTTTCTTTGTAAGAGGTATTTTATATATAATTTTAAACAGGAATATTTTTTCTCGAAACTCATCCATTAAATGACGTGCTGTTAATTAACTACTTATTTTAGAGTGTACGAAATTCAAGCTATTTATAAAACGTTTGAAACAACAACAAGAAAACGCCATCGCCATCTGTAGCTACCCACTAGTTTCTTGTTTCATTCCCAATTTAAGCATTCTGTGCCCACATAGTTTTTTTAACATCGTCCACAACATTACTGTAAATACTTAAACGTAAGTACACATAATTAAACAAACCTCATCTAATTACACATCTTACACTTTTAAGATAAAAACTTTTACCAGTAGAAAAACTTAATCATTTATCATTAATATCAGTGAAAACAAATTGAGGCTTAATTCTCCTTTGATGATACAAAAATTTATTTTTATGGCAAAATGTGGCATACCATGATCGTTCAAAATTTGAACGGATGATTGCTAATCATAGATACTTCCCACTGTACTGGATCACGTCATAGTTGTTACCGAAGTCTGCATAATTCACCCTTCCATTGGGCCAAAACTTGTTCAAAGTCCGCAGTAAATAAATAAGAACAACGTTGTTTGAGCGTCTTTACTGCGGACTTTGAACAGGTTTTTTTTAATTACTTTGCAAAAATATATTTGAGTCAGAGTCAGAGAATTTGCGTAAATTAAATTATGTACTTATATGACGTCACGCTTCCTAACATGTGATAATTTGCCCTACCTAGCACTTGTAACGATATCTGCGAATATGCTATATTATAAAGAAGGAAAAGCAGTCGACGATATCATTGTAGAATGGCTCGAGGGAACACTAACTTGATGATACCAATTGACATATAAACTAGAGAATACAGTATAGTCGGTCTACGAGGGAATCAAAATCGGAAAATAAATCGGAAATCGGGCGAAATCGGAACCGAGAGTCTAAACCTACAAGCTGCCACATAAATATTTGAGACACAGTGAAATTTGCGCAAAAAATCGGAATTCCAACATAGACAAAAGCCTTAAATTTTGATTAGCAAGGCAAACAAAAGGTTCTACTTGTGGTGTGTATTATGATTAAACGGATTCGAAACAATATATTTGTGGGTACGTGGATGGTTCACTTTTCGTGTAGGTTTGTCAACTACTAATTACCGTCTATAATATTTTGTAATAAACGTTTCATATCCCAAAGTAGTTCCCTTTTATAACATTCGTTTTATTATTTAGACTTTTCTAAAGACGTTTTAAAATGGGGCGTTTAAAAAGTAGCAGCGGTATATATTAAAAATATTATGTCCAGATCTTTGCTTCAAAATGACAAATATACAAGGGAAAGATCGAAACCGTTAATCCTAACTCGTTTGATTATGATCCGAAGAGGGACGTTTAATTATGAGAATAATTGCAATATTATTTGTTGCATCATAGTCTTTTCTGTGTGTAATTAAACTTCCATATATTGCTGATAAACTGATCAGGTCGGCTTTTTTAGACATCTGATCATTTTTGAGAAATGGTTTGAGACTGGAGCTCAGCCAATCATAACGAGATTACTTCATATCCCAATGAGAAGGAACTTTTAACAATCTTCTCGTTCATGAAAACGAACTATTAATATGGGTGACAGATAATTCAACAGGAGAGTACCTTTAATTTAGCGTTGCTTTAATTTAGCAATTTTCTAAATGAAATATTTAGCGAGTTTTTATTTAGGCTAGTTTGGCGAGTTTTTGTTGAAATTATTTTAGAACAGCGTTGTATTAATGATGTATTATTCATAAATTGAAAATTATTTCTTGTTTCTCTTTTGCTTTGGAAAAACTTGTAGAGAAAAGCCGTTAGATACTTTTATCTCCTTGCTATTAAAGCAAGATTTTTTATGGCAATTTACATTCGATAGAGCGTTCTTTTGGCTTTCAGAAAATGTATACTTTTACCACCACGTTTTTTTATAACATTTGAATGAATGGCTTATATGACTTTATGACTATTTCTACCACTTCTATTTGATCATTTTAAAGAAACAAATTCCGGCAAAGGGATAATTTCCCCTAGCAACCATATGGTAATCAAAAAACGTTTTCAAAAAAAAAAAATAATAATATTATTATTATTTTTGCTTGGAAATCATATTTTGGTACATCATAGTTTTGGAACAAAAAAATTTTCACCTAAAAAATATTTTGTGACCCACCTGCTTTCCCGTGATGACGCCATCGTGAGCAATGGCGCCATTAAGAAAATTATTGTGCTAAAAATTTCTGAAAAGTTTCAACACTCCAGCATCATTAAAAGTTATGGCGCCCGGGGGGGGGGGGGGGGGGGGGG
>JAULBZ010000359.1:19733-32878 GCA_032360805.1 Neoturris breviconis
TTTCTTAAAACTTTCCAAACTACACCAGAATAAAAACTTATGGCCCCACCCCCCCCCCCCCCCCCTCACCACCCGGCTATTCCAAGAACTAAAAAGTCCAGCCTGAATAGTTGTTAAAATTTAAATTTAGCGTCGCTTTAATTATCGATTCAGAAAAACTCGCTGACATCGCTAAATTACAGAGACGATAAATTATTGCGAAATTAGCTAATATTAAAATGATCCCTTACCATCTTCTGTATGTCCATGCCAACTATTTCTCTTTTTTGCATACTAAAATGAATATAAGTTAAAACGTACAAGAATGTATCTTTTTGTTCACTAAACAGTTGGTGTGCTCTGGAGATCATTTGTTACGTCACTCTACACAGCGAGAAAGCTTACCGCATACGGTCCCGTATTTCTCCGTATTTGGACTGTGTACTGCTATATTTAGTAGGCTTTGATGATGTGCTAACTATATATATACTGGAACCGAATTCCTTGGGGACAAAGTTTAAAGCCGGATCTTCACTAGGCGAATTCGTTCGCTCAAATTCTAAATGAAGCCATTGGTTGAAAGTGACGTCACTGTTAAAGAAATAAAACTTACTCTTTGACACGAAAGTATATCTTGACATATGTAATCGTCCTCATAGTTATATTTTTCGACGTCATCATCATCCTCTTCTTCCACAAACAAGATTTTACGACTATCTACAACGTTTTGGGTAGAGACACCTACAAAAGAATAGTCACATGATTTCGGTTATTCAGACTTGTTGGGAGTAACACTATTGAAGAGATACCTACTGCGTCACATACAAAATACGAAACAAGAGGTAGTAAGTCAGGGATGTGAGTACAAACGCTGTGTTTTTGTGTTTTTGTACTAAACAAAGTAAAAATTATCAGTAGCTTAACGAAACTTAGGATACGTAGCTAGATATGAAGGGTAATTTTAACTTATGATGACATCATAACTATCCGTTCTTAGGTAAAGCTTCTAGTCGCATAGGTCTTGTTGCAAGGGATTATAAGCGCATGAAACTCTGGGAAAGAGATTTGGACAAAATATATATAATGTTCAACCAGGTCAAGTACTTCAAATATCGTCAATGTAGCCTGATCAACTCGAATAAAGCTCGACCACAAATAAAGCAACTCGTCTTATAAGAACTCATCGATTTCCTGCTTAGTAACAGAGTATTTTAAGTGTAACATGTACCTTGTGATGGTTTAGTATTGTTTACACTATGTGGAACTGGTGTCACTCTTCTTTTACGCTTTGATCTTTCGATAGCATCATCGACAGAGGGTCTACACTCTTCTTCGTTTCGATCATTTAATGTTACATCTTGATACGTTTTGATGACTTCTTGTAAATTATCACGAAAATCGTTGCTATTGCTACTACTGCTATCTTCAACGATGTTTCCTAGAGATGTATTCATGTTACAGATGTCACTAAAAGCAGAATCGCTTATCTCATCACCGTACCCTGAATCGGATGTCAATTTCCTTTGTTTTTGAAAATATTCCCGATCATTGACAATATTTGAGAATAAAATAGATTCCGTAATGATTTCCTTTTCGTCTGTTTCAAATAATCTAGATTCCATGATCAATCTATTTTGAGTGTATTCAGAAAAAACAATGTTCTGAAGCTACTAGCTAATAACACTTCTGAAGCTATCAACTTTATTCTTCAATGAAAACAATGTTTTTGATTTCTTCTTTGGAGAGTAGTCGTTATCTTTGTAATTTAAAAACAAAACATCATATTCTCATGTTTCTTTTAATTATTTCACCTTTTCTAAAAAAATAAAAGAAACGATTAAAATGCAACACTGGATACGTCATTAATTAGAAATAACTAGTGTAAATATGATAACATCCCAAACTTAAATATATATAAACATAGTCTTGACTAATTTATTTACCCGACACATCAATATCTTTTGTGCAACCTCCATATATTCAATATGTCAAAACATAAATCTAAATTTGACCCTATTTGGGGGAAAAGCCCCCAAAGCCCAGAACTTTGTTTAATAACTCTGAAATGATAAATGGTAGCGAAGTACAACTTTCCAACTTTCATTATTGATCTATTAGACACGTCTAGACAAAATGTCATGATCGTAGCATTTTTACTTCCGGATATAACCGCAATATCAGAAACCCACCAATGGAAACGTTTGTTTTTGTGATGTAATCCTTATAAAATGATTACGTCATGATGTCAAAACTTTGAAGGAAATTTTGATAGATTTGGCTCTCCATACTGGCTGATGACGTCATTTTCATAAAACGAGTTTAAAGTAGATACGAAAGAGAATTCAAATATCTTTCAAAATCCGGAATTAAGAAATATTTTCTCAATCAAAAGTTGAATGTCCTTGAATGTAGATACCATAATTTGAAAACAAATTCAAATTTTTGCTGACATCGGCAAAAAAGCCACACGCTTATTGTTATAATAATTGCAGAAATAGAACCAACCAACCAACCAACCAATGGCTTCATTCAGGTCCGAACCAAACGGGGTTAAAGGGAGTTACACTATCAAAAAATATAAAAACTATCCATAATCATTACTCCTAAATATAAAAACTATCCAATCATTACTCCTAACTTTCTGAAATAGACTCAATAGAGACTTTATAAATACATGCATTAAAACCTAGTTGACGTCTAATCAAGGTCTAGACATCAAAACGACATCTTCTCGACGTTGATTAGACGTGGATTGCCTGCAGTTAAACAACATTCTAACGTTGATTGAAAAATTATAAAACGAGACCTATAAATGGAAAAGCTATGAGTCGCCTAAGTAACATTATTCACGCTTATCAAAATCAAATGCTGTTCCAGCAGCAATACGACGTACAGCCAACGTCAAACAAGGTCAATATGTCGTTACACTGACGTTTAACGCTGTTCCGATGTCGTTTACTTAATTAGCATATCGTATAATGTAGCTAACTTAACGTACAATAACTACACCAGAGAAAATATTTCTGCTCAGGTAAACAAAATCTAACGACTTCAAAAACACGACGTCTTTCAAAGTACGTTAGACGACGCATTAAAACCATATAAAAGTAAGGCAACAATTAGCCAATTAATAATAAATACACATCACACAATAACAATTTATAAACATGTTTCTTCAACTAAAAGCTGAACCAACGCGTTGATAATTGAAATAACAGCACATATATAAAAATATATGCACTTAACATCGAACATTAACTTTATCCGTAACCTATTCAAATATATGTTTATTAAAAATCGTTAAGAAGATCCTGAAAAACAACATAAAGGAAAGGAAAAGTGGTTAAATACTATCCGCCATTAGCAAAAATCTCAATGTTATTTATCTGATCCTTTTAATTGAGTTTAGAATATTTCCGAACAGTAACTGGTAACGAAATTGTTCTCTTGAAAGAGATACCATTCATCAGTAACAGTAACTGATACCGAAGTTGCTTTCTTAAAAGAGTTATCAGTATTTCAGAACAGTAACTGGTAACGAAATTGCTTTCTTGAAAGAGATACCGGTATTTTAGAGTAGTAACTGGTAACGAAGTTGCTTTCTTAAAAGAGTTACCAGTATTTCAGAACAGTAAGTGGTAACGAAGTTGCTTTTTCAAAAGAGATTTCGGAATTTTAGAGCAGTAATTGGTAACGAAGTTGCTTTCTTGAAAGAGATACCTGTATTACAGAACCGTAACTGGTAACGAAGTTGCTTTCTTGAAAAAGATACCGGTCATCATCTAGAAGATTCATATTTGCCACGAGATACCAGTCCCTTACACCCCGTGAGATACCAGTCACTATTACACGCCGTGAGATACTAGTCACTATTACGCCCCGTAAGATACTAGCCACTATTACACCCCGTAAGATACTAGTCACTATTACGCCCCGTGAGATACCAGTCACTATTACACCCCGTGAGATACTAGCCACTATTACGCCCCGTGAGATACTAGCCACTACTACACCCCGTGAGATACTAGTCACTACTACACCCCGTGAGATACCAGTCACTATTACACCCCGTGAGATACTAGCCACTATTACGCCCCGTGAGATAGTAGCCACTATTACACCCCGTGAGATACTAGTCATCTTCTAGAAGTAGATTATTACTATCCAGAAACAGCTTGCCATTCATATTTTCCGCCATAACCAGTCCCTATTACAATCCGTGAACCATCTTGTGTTAAACCACAACAATGTTAGATCAACTGCACGGGAGAAACATTTATAACCTATCTATTGCGATATACGGAGATAACGAATTCAGCAGTCTTTTACTCATGCGTAGGGTTTACTGTAAAATGGATTGTTGACATTCAATAATTTTTATCTCAAATAATTTTCCCTTATTCTCTCTTTAAAATAAGTATTTTCTTATTTCTTGTTTGTACTTCAAACTTTACGCCGTTTGTTTGTTTGTTTATTTATTAATATCAACCATCTGCATCCATCAAAGGATCTATCTACCCCCATACACTAGTTTTTATTTAACAATCTACCCCCGTACACTAGTTTTTATTTAACAATCTACCCCCGTACACTAGTTTTTATTTAGGAATCTAATAATGTTTTCTACTAAATGTGCATCCTATATATATCCTATATATAGCCATGAACACAAAGCCACACACTCCATAAGATAAACATAAATTTACTTCATTTACGATCTTAACAAAAAAGAAGAAAGTACATCATTTTATCTGATTAACCAAGACAATGGCCACGCGGCGTCTAATCAACGTCTTGTGTTTGAATAACACGTATAACGTCGAAAAGACGCCGTATTAATATCGCCATTTTTAGTCCGAACCAGTTTGAATTAGAACAAAACTGCCATTAGTTAAGAAATACGAAGTTTTCTTCTTTGTGAAGTTCTTTCTTCTTACTTATAAGAGAGAATGAAGGAAAAAGCACTGCTTTGCGAAATTAAATCGCTCGTACCCAGTGTCTCAGTACCAACAGTTTGTATATATTTGTGGACATGTTGAAACTGTTTGTTCTCACAAGAAATGTATCCAGCGAAATTTAAATCGCTCGTGCCCAGTACCCACAGTATATATAGCTGTCTTATCTTTCGATTTTCTTGGACCGACTAACTTCACATATAAGGCGTCTTGAACTTTGCGTATGCAATTCTTCGTAAGGTCTTTACTTGGTTTCCAATAAAGAAATTTTGTTGAGCAGTTGTGCGATGTATTGGAGACCGGTGTTGAGCAACACGAAGTTTTTTGCGCAACAATATTTTTTTGTCGTGCAACAAGTATTGCAGAGGTAGATTTTTTTCTATCTCTGCGACAAGCGCACAACTGTTGCACAACAATATTGGAAATTTATTTATCTAAGTTGAGCAATAGTCGCGCAATAAGTGTTGCACAGCTGCTGCTCAACAGAATTTCTTTATTGAAAACCAAGCTTAAAAGTGCAATTTCTCAACACAACTTAAGTAACCCGAAATATATCTCATCAGTTAAGTGATGCAATTTAACGGAGTGTGTCAAATTTAGTTCAAGAAGATAATAAATAGAATAACCATATGCTTCGAAAGAAAATAACGAAATTCTTGTTTTAAATATATATTTATATATATAAGCATATGGTGAGTCTATTTATTATCTTCCTGAACTAAATTTGACACACTATATACATATATACTGGACTATATAAATATATATACTGGGCTATATATATATACTATACTGGAAATCCAGTTTTAACTTCCTGAAGACACCATTACTTTACTTATAGTTTTCAGTTACTGCAAGGTGCACCCACACTCTACCAATTCGCTTCCGCACAAAGTCCTTCATCCAGTGGAAATCCACACATTCTACCAATGGAACATCCTTGTTTCCGCATGAAGTCCACTAATACTATAGGAAGAAAGGGTATGGGAATAGTATCAACTTTGTTCTCGGAGTCTTTCTTTCAGCGCTTCTGAAAGTATGTTAACCTCAATACTGGTGCGAATATCTTCAATACTGGTGCAAATATCTTTAATACTGGTGCGAATATCTTCAATACTGGTGCAAATATCTTCAATACTGGTGCAAATATCTTTAATACTGGTGCGAATATCTTCAATACTGGTGCAAATTTAGTAAAGAAAAATAAATAATCTTCAGTAAGAAAAGCTGGTGATAATTTAGACATAATATATAGAATTATAAATCTTCTTCAAAATTTTCAGTGTCATCATCAGTATTAAGGGAGAATCAAAAACATGACGTTTAACCAACGTCGAAACAATATCAATGCAGACATTTAGTCGTTGTTTCGACATTGATCCTACGTCCGTTGGGGAGAGTGATAGACGGATGCATACCAGGTGTAATATTGTGCGTGTAACAAGTAGTCTCAGTTGTTCTCACTATTATTCAATCACTTGTTAAAAAACAAAAATATCATTAAAATGTAATTTAATATTTCACAGATATTACGTCACGTCTGGCCACTTGTGACGTTGATGAAAACTAATTACCTACAAATATAAAATGATAATATTAGTATGATTCATACCAGTCTTGTGGATATTAGCCTGATTCATACCAGTCTTGTGGAAATAGGTTTTAACCAAGTGAGCAAACACTTGTTCAAAGTCTACAATGAAGACGCTCGAACAACGTCATTTAGCACGCAACGCATAAACAACGTCGAGATGACGTTTTGACGTCCGTCTTTATCGACGTTGATTAGGCATCGCGTGACCACTAGATTTGATGAGAAGAGTAACTGAATCAACCTACGCACATAAATATTAGTCTGATCCATTGACGTTAGTCTATGAAAAGAGATGTCTATATTTACAAAGAAAAGTATTGAGTCAATAACCTTTGCTCAATTATCTTGCTAATTTGTTCTTTATAAGAGAATCTATTTGACACCCTTCATCCACACTCTGCAAATCAGACGGGAAATATAATATTATCAGTTAGGGAGAGTGAAACCAAAAACGTACTCGCTGCAAGCACTCGACCTCAAACAAGACAGTTACTGATACAGTAATGGCGGCGTTTCCAACCAAACCCAAAAACAGGATTTTTAAAAACTATGAAACCTAAAGTCTAGACGTCTTTTCGCTGTCATGAATAGGTGTCACGTACTACTGGGACGCTAATCCGGAATTTGTAAATCTCATGTATTCGAAATGAATGAGAAAGACATTTCTACTTATGTGCAGATGGTCTACGCAGGATTTCTTTTCACATTTGTGGGCTTCAGAATTTTTTTTGTTCTAATATTAATATTATTAATCTGATGCGGAAAACAAAAATAAATATCTACTATGAATACCATGTGATATAAAAAGTATGAATTAAAATAGGAACACCATGGTCAAACGACATCGAAATAACTCTAAGTCAAATAGCAAACGTTATCTTGTTAATAAATCCACGTCATTTGACCATGTCTGCTTGAAGCGGTAGGGTTTTTCAAGGATAATTGAGATGAAGTAGATTACGTCATTTCCCGCTATAACTCCGGTTAAAAAGGACCCTTATTCGTCAATACGATTAACTGCATGTGTAACAAGTAGAATTGAAAGCATAGTCTGAAAATGAAGTTGTCAAAGTACATACTACGTAAAAAAAATAAAAAAAAGTAAAAACGCTAGAACGAAGTCTTTAACGTTATTGTAGCGTCTTTACTGCGGAATTTTTCACAACGTAACTTATAAACGAACAGATGGTACAAACTCGTCCCCATGGTCTTTTATTCTTTTCTTCTTCATTGAAAAAAAAAAGGTTTAGAAGCCAAGAAAAGAAGAAGCGTTGGAAACTAGTATAGCTACCTGTGATAATTTACAGAAGAATGTTAATTTAATCTCACATGAAGACCTTCTTTCAAGCTCTGCTTCTATTAAAGTTCTTATTTTGCTAAACATGATTTGTTTCACTTCAAATCCAACCTTAATCAAACATACCATGCAAAAATTAGAATTCTTTCAAAAATGAACAAAACTGGGAACATCAAATATGGAGGAGAACTGAGCGCTTGCATTTGATTGGTTTATTCATAGTGAGAAACAAATCAATTGTAAGAACAATGGCACTCTTCATATAGTTGATTTACGTTAGTCAAATGTATAAATCTAACCCAGTGGGTAAACACTTGCTCAAAGTCAGTAGTAAAGACGCTAGAGTGACGTTAAAGACATTGTTCCAGCGTTTTTACTGCGTACTTTGAACACTAGGAAAATATCTATTTTTCAAATAATGATTTGGAGATGCACATGCTGGCGAAATCCTAAAGAAATATCAACCATCAAATCATACAATTCCTATTATTACCGTTAAAGTAGTTACGGCGCCTCTTATATGTGTTTGTGTTACAACACCTTCGTTCCCAAATCCCTTAATGATAATGTGAACCCCCTCCCCCCCCCATTAGAAGTTAAATGGGAAGTTTATTTGATTGGTTTACTTCGAATTTGTCAAGAATATTTTATGCCACCCACAAACACGTATAATATACATATAATGTTAAACTCTCCTTCGCAGGGCCTCACTACCCGCGAGAAGAAAATAAAATTGTGCGGTCGACTACCACATAAAATAAAAAAATTGAAAAAAAAATTGAAAACGGTGTAGTGCCTCCGTATTTTTGCCTTCCGTGCACCTAACTTCTGCGGAAGAGAGTGTACTTGTACATTAAGAAAGAAAGTGTAGGAATGATAACGATTCGTTAAGTAGGAAAGCATATTTCCCATTCTAGCAGATAATTTATGAAAAAGCCATTTCTTGACTAATGTTGCTTGTGGTTATTCAGAATAGTTTCATTCATATCAGCTTCGTTACCAAGCTCCTAAATCTTAGTTCAGAGAATTAGCTCCGAGAAGTAAATGGGAGCGAGTTACAGTAACTTGATTTATTGTATGTAGTAAAACTTTTGGATATTGGTAATCTCTCGACAATTTATGGAATTATCACTCCTTTTATGAAAAACGGAAAAGCTTCAAAAAACTGACGCCTATTCTACATCAACGATGAGTTGTCTTGACGTCTTTTCGACGTTGATAAGACGCCGTATGTCCACTAGGAAAAACTATAAACTGTGTCGAAGTTACTAATAGATCGAATTTACAAAGTGGAAAAAATAATATACCCGCATGTAAAAAGAAACTTTTTTTCAAGTTAATAATTAAGTTTTTGACAATATACTACTTTTCCTGATTTGCTTCATTGTTCTTCCAGTAGCTAAATAACCTGCAATTATTTAGTATGCAGCGATAAGCTCTCCAGAGATGCCGTATCCAACAATTGAGAATGTCGGACACAACGATTTAGTTGGTTACAAATCTATCGATGTATACAGGAAAAGTACAAGTTTTTCGTTTCGTATCGATGTATACAGGAAAAGTACAAGTTTTTCGTTTCGTATCGATGTATACAGGAAAAGTACATGTTTTTCGTTTCGTATCGATGTATACAGGAAAAGTACATGTTTTTCGTTTCGTATCGATGTATACAGGAAAAATACAAGTTTCTTACAAACGATAATTCTACCTCTTCAATATTAAACAAAAGAATACTCGTTATCTTCTCTTGCATGACGTCCCGAAGAAATTGATGACGTTTTTATGGAATAATTTGTGAAGTAATTCATGTTTGTTTTCAACTTAATTGATCGTGCCAAACTTACATCCCTAACTGTACAAACCGCTCAGAAATATAAGAGGGGGAAGCATCATCATGCGTGTATTAAGATAACAGAAAATACCTGATATTACGCGAAAGAAAACGATGACGTAATTGAAAGTAGACTTTGATATAGTAATTTCTCGGTAAAATCCAGAAACTGAAAACTAAAATCGGAGAACATCAGGATGTCGAGAAATGGGAAGACTGATGGCTATTACCGAAGACTTTTATTTGGAATGATGGTCTGGCATTCTGTTGCAAAAGCACCGATGACCCACCAACGGACTAAAGGTTCAGTTCAATTAAACGAAAAAGAGCGTGTGACGTCAATTTCAACCAATAGAATGTCTTCTTTTTAAAGGTGCAAAATCATATTTTTTAAAACATTTTTTTCCTTCTTTCGTTTAAATGAAAGTTCATATTGCTAGTAACATATCCTGAAGATTTGGCTCCACAGGAATGAATATTAGTGGAGATATAATTGACTGAAGTTGTTGGAAATTATGTATTTTCTATGCCTACTGTGTGGCAGCCATCTTCTTTGGCACAACATTTTCCGTTTTCAGAGAAAAGAATTGCTTGTTTTGCCACTTCTTGACATTTTGGGTGTTTTCTGTGTCACTTATCCCTTTACATATATATTGAAATTTTGACAAAATAGGTGAATATGTACCTTTAATTTTGCATAGAATTTTCTGCATAATGGAAAAGAACATTAAGGCACCAAATAAACGTATTCGGAAAAAATAATTTATGGAAATGTTCGTTTAGTACATACCTTCTATGCGAGTAATTTATAGCATCCTTTTAAAGAGGCTTGGATTAAATTACAAATCCTTACCAAAGCAAGAAAAACAGCAGTCTTCGAATCTTTTTCACAAAGTGAAAGCTTTTTCACAAAGCTTTTTTATAATTCATAAAGCACTGAGTGGTTTTCTAGCTTGAATAGTAAATGGCATATACACAATATAAAACTCAATGCGTCGTCATATTGCCAATAATTTATGCATAATTTATGCATAATTAAAACATTTTGTACAATAATGTCGTACAACATCTAATCAAGAAACAAGCCATTCAGATACACTGCAAATACGTCTTACACTGTCCCGATTTGATTCGATTCTGGTAAACTACAAATAACAAGAGCCTATAGGTTTCAAGACGGGTACAAGACGGGTACAAGACGGGTACAAGACGGATACAAGACGGGTGCAAGACGGGTACATATTGATAAAGATTCCATTGGATCCTAAGTTATTCGAAATTTCAACTTAGACGAAAAACTATTTTGATTAGCAAGACGCATGACACAAAAATTCGAGTTTGTTCCACGATTCAATTGTGGTTTCATGTGACTTATGGTCAGAGGAACCTATCTGATTTGCAGAGAGCAGCTTGTGCATCATGCCACATTTCTTTTACTGATACTTTTTAGAAGCGGGATAATTATGCAACAAAGAAAAAAGATGTCCCATTTGAAAATAGTACCTTGATGACGTAACGTTTGATACTCTGATGACGTCATAAAACAAAAAAAATACTATTTGGTAGCCTTATTTTTGCATAACTGAAATGAAATCTGTCGAAATATTTGTCACGAAGAAATAGTTGCTGCAGACGCAAAGAAATATATGAAAACCGATGATGGCAATTATTTCAAAAAGTGTAGAATTTTCAATTTCTGCTGACGTTATCAATGGAAATAAAAAAATAATATTAACGATTTTTCATCAACAAAATATTGTCAGTTTGAACATTTTTTCGTTTGTTGCATGATCATTCTGTTTCTAAAAAGTATAAGTAATGCCAAATGATATCTTTTGCAAATCACAAGGGTGCCTTAAGTCGTGTTGAGAATTCGTCAAAATTATCAAAATGTCTCATAATTTATAACCAAGATTTCAGCATCTACGTTGGAGAACACAAAACATATTTATTATATACAGGCTCAAAGTAGCTCAGAGTACGCCTTATTCTAACTAAATCTACAACCAAAGTGAAACAACAATTCCATACAGAAAATTAAAGTAAGAAAGTAAAACGTGACACAACTGAACATATCATAAGAGATAAAAGAGAAAGTTCACATATCATACGCGTCATCATTTAATTCACTTCTTTGTTACGACGATACTTCTTCTTTGTTACGACGATCGACATTATTTTTCGTTACAACGAAATTTAATTAAGAGCAGATCTCTTAGCAGGCCTCTTCTCTCATAATGCAACATGAAATTCTATAAAAGTTAATTCTAAGGTTAATTTCATTAACGTTTACATTTTTAAATAAGATTAAGTGAACACGCTAATTAGTGTGATGAGCCTTCAATACTATTGTTTAAGCTATCTGCTAATTAAACTGATATATATATATATATATGTATATATAGTATGCTTATATCCCAACTTCGTGCCAAGGCTGCACTTCTTACAAAATAAGTTCTCACAGATTTTCTCAGAAGAAGTCAAGATACATGGTATCGGGGTTGTTTTTGTTCCAAACAGCGACGCTTATTAACTCCCGTGTATAAAGTACCCACCTCTCCCTCCGTATATAAAGTCCATGGGATTCCCAATGGGCACGTGGCGTTCTCAACGTAAAAAGAAACGTTGTTTTGACGTTGACGTTATTCTGACATCAGAACGTCAAAACAACGTATTTTTTATGTTGAAAAAAACGTCGGGGTAATGCATGAAAACATAGAGGGAAGATGGTATTTCATTGTTTAAGTGCATAAAATAAAATTTATTTATTTATATAGAAGAAAATAGTCGGTGAAAGAAAACCATAAAATATAGTGAGAATCGGGTGAAGTCGGAATATTCGGCACGGAGGGCAGCCTGGCTATTATAGTAGATGGTGATAAGATATGTATTTGCCACCTACCTGTACCTATCAAAACATGAAAGCTTACTTAACTAATTATCCGTTGTGTTCATTTCTAATCAACAATAGCAGGGGGCGAAAACTTGTTCAAAGCCCACAGTAAAGAGCAACGTTGTAAACATTGTTCTAGCCTCTTTACTGCGGATTTACAACGAATTTATGCCCACTAGGACTTGTTCTGGGAACATACGCACACAAAAACAAAAACATCTGCACAAATTTCTACGTCGCTTTTAAAATTACAAAACTTGATTTTTGATAACACCAGTAGGTATATCGTACCATCTTTCTATGTACTTTAGTTTCTTACAACAATAGTTTTGACGTAGAATTTTGTGAAAATATTTTTACAGTTATTATTTTTTTATATTATATCTTTCTATTTGTTTTCTCGATAAAATATACCTCGCTAAGGATGGATTTATACCTCGCTAAGGATTGATTTATACTAGGCGAAAAATTCTCTACGAAAGTGAGAAAATAAGGCATTTCATTGGTAGAAATTAAATGACATCAGATGTTAATTTATACCAATGGAATGTTTTTTTTTGGGGGGTGGAAACATTTTCAAAAATTGATAAGCGCCC
>JAULBZ010000360.1:0-32845 GCA_032360805.1 Neoturris breviconis
AAGATAATTTCCGATAATAGAATTTTGGAATCAGTGTTCTTCAGGAAATCATGAACCAGAGTAAACAGAAAAGGAAGAAGGTGGTCCCGAGCCGTGACTTATATGTACTAGACTGGACGTTCTGTTCCACGGCCCCTAACCTAGATTCCGTATGGACCCGGAATCACGAAAACTAGCTACAACTTCATGTAATCATGCAGAAAAGCGATGAAGTTTGGCCAACAATATGGCTGCCACACAGTTAGCATAAAAAATACAAAACTTTAATCACTTGTACCTCCACTAATAGTTGTCTTGAAATTTTTTAGAATGTGTTACTGACATTACAAGCTTTCATGTTATTTATTTGCAATAGGGTGATTATGTGACTTTAAGAAACAAATAAGAAACACCAGTTCTCGCTGAAATCGTAAGTTTCTTAAAAAAAATAAAATGTGTAAATACCTTAGACCGCTTTTCAAGTCAAATTTAGTAATAGATTTATAAGGAAACCCTAATTAGGCGAAAATGTAAGTAGCTGAAGATTTACTTTTTGCATCAGCTATTGCATGAATATTAGCTAAAGTCGTTAATAATAGCTGGTGTTAGAAAAAGCAGTTGGAGGTTATACTCTGTCTTGTTGTTGTTTTTTTCATAAAAAAAATCAGAACATCAAAATTTATTTGCTTCTCTTCTCTTGACATCTAAATCAGTGAGAACCGGAGAGCAAGTATTAGGTCACATTGTAAATATTTGAGAATATGGTTGACTGTATATATTTTAGTAATATAACTTATGGGAAAGATTAGTGGTTTTAAATCATAGTACATGTGTTCATTAATTTAATTTCATGACTACTTTAACACCTTTCTGTAATAGGAGTACTTTTTGATCATGCAATCATGTGATAATACAAAATAAATGCACATAATTAGGGAATTAAAAATCTAAAAACAAAAGATACAAAAGACATAGGCATGTAAAACACATAAGGCACGTACAATACGTAGGTAGGTAGATTTAAAACTACATAACTTTGGGTAGATGATAAATAAGTATGGAGATTTTGACATTGCATATGTAATGTCAAGGTGTTACCTTATCATTACATCATTACATCACCAGATAGAAATTTTGTTGATGTACCTTGGTTGCTTTCATTGTTTACAGAAAACCATTACGTGATGTTATGATGACATCATGATGACGTGGTCAGTACCAGAATCAACTGCAACAGCCAAGACTTAGCATGGCTCTATACTCTACTTTCAGTTGAATAATATTATTGAAACCTATCTTTGTAATGCCAAACGAAATATTAGGAAGATTTCTGGTCTGCAAGATGTATACAGGGCACGTGGGTACATAGGACATGTGATTAAGTAGACTCGTCTTAACAGATGTAATAGTATTTAAAAGTACACGAGAATTATGTTCTTTCTTAATGAGAACAATAAAATATGCCAGCCTCCTTCTATATTTTAGCATTGGAATATTCTTCTGTTTATAATGTTTTGCAAAATCTGAGGCAAAGTGGCTTAGAACAAAGTCCTTATAAAAAAGCAGAAAGGAGAAAAAACTTGGGATTGATAAGACAATCAACATTGAGTTTGTTGACCTTGCGCTCTATGCTACATACATTATGCTTTACATGTTCTAACCTAATTAGGTAGTACGTATACACCTTTTATGTTGAGTCTATTGTTCATATTGTGATCTGACCTTTTCATTTTAAGGACTTCATGCCGCATATTTTTAATTGGATTAGATTGGGAAATTTGTTTTTTCTTGAGTCCAAACTGTAGCAATGATACTTCTCTACAGAGTAGTATGCTAGTATATTTTTTGTTGCAGCAAAGAATGATGCAATTGGTATCTATACCCCAGATCGTCCCTACACAATGTATGTTGGAAGTAATGGTGAAAAAAAAATATGGTTGCAACATTTACAAAAAGCTATAACGCAATTCCTCTATCCAGAACGTGAAACTAAGGATGACGACATTGGTATGCTGTTTTCTTGTAATATTCTCAGTAGCAAGCTTGCAATTGATTGGTTTTGTTTTACTTTTTATAAAATACATAAACCTTCAACTTGTGTCCAACTTTGCACCTTTTTAAAAGATAAAGGTTTTACATGCACTTCATTTAAATCTCATTGTTTATTTTTTCTAGAAAATCGTGAGACTAGTTATACTTATAGAGATGGTTCGTTATATAGTGGAACATATCTCAATTCTAAGGTATGATAATTATTGTGCTTTTAAAGATAAGAGATGTAACATGTACCTTATGTGACATGATAAATTTGAATTCTACTGAATTAGTTTGTAAATTCCAAAAAAAACAAAAAAACAAAAAAACAATTCAAGTAAAGGAAAGATTTGCTTTAAAACTGTTTCATGTAATCAGTAACAACATGTATTTTTAGCGACATGGAGAAGGTACAATGATGTGGCCAAATCAAATGACATACAGGGTAAGTTACCTACTGTTTATAAGAGGTTATGACATCAATACGCTATCTTTTAACTCATATTTAGTGTATCTATAAAGAAAAATTATGAAAAGAATTGATTTTTTGGTACCTATTAATTTTCATGTGGATAGATTTTCGCGATTTTCGCGAATTTTGGTCAAATTTGCGAAAATATGTCCACGCGAAATCTTTCCCGAAAAAATGCTTCCGGCATGTTTTTAACTGGATAAAATCATCTATAAATGACACTGAGGGCCTTTTGGCTTTCTAATTCCCTTCTTGCAGAATCAAAAAGAGAAAAAAGAGACTTGAGAGCATAATGTAGTCTAGGTTTGTCCCTCAGAAAAAGGATTACCCCAAAGTGTTTATACAAAAATATATGAGGGAGAAGATGAGAACGAGGACGTGTAATCAAGACACCATATCCGGACTGTTCTATATTTGAAAACTTCCGCATATAAATTCAAAGTACATATGCAAATTTGCTCTTATGGATGTATATTCCAAAACCGGAAGAATGTAGAGGAGTCCGCCGGATATTCTTATAGTATTACCGTGTTGTCAACATTTTTTAAGATATTGAAATATTTAAAAATGCATAGAAAAGAATTTTTTTTTTTTTTCTCATATCACCATTTGCGAAAATATGTCCACGCAAATATTTAAGATTGGCCAAAATTTTGCTCGCGAAAATATGTCCATGCGAAAATTAATCTTCCTAAGGAACATAATTGTGGGATCTATTTATCCTTATAAAAATAAAGTGCGATGTAACCCTGACAGTGGTTATGTTCTGTCAAAACAACTCTAAGGGTATGGTTTATGATCTATTGAGTAACTTGAATAGCTCTGCATTTCATATGGAAATTTTGCATTGTAATGTACTTTTATATGTAGGGTAATTGGCTAGATGATGAACGTAATGGGTTTGGAGTTCTCGACTATGTTACTGGTGAAGTATACGAAGGTTTATGGAAGGACCATAAACAATGTAAGTACTTATTTATTTGAATTCTAGAAGAGGATTCACTGGTCGAAATAAGTACAAATAATCACCATGGTGATAGGACCTTAAAGCATAGCTTTAGTCTGCATAGCTTCAGGGTTTGTAGCTTGAAGCTATGCTCAAAAATCACTCCTCTACAGTAAGTATTAGCTCTTGTTTCGACTGTGTTGTATGCTAACTAAACTGTCATTGATTTGTTTCTTCTGTATGAAGAGACCATTCAGTTGCAAGAACTTGTCCTCTTAACGTTAATCCTCTTCTGCTCTCTTCAGCTGGTCTTGGTACCTTCAAGTACACTAATGGTGATACAATATCAGGGGAATGGAAGGATGGGTTAAGACATGGTGAACTGTTTATAAATTATGAAAATGGAGATAAATATGCTGGACAATGGTCACGAGATAGAATTGAAGGATCTGGTGAACTTATTTGTGTTAATGGTTTACACTATGAAGGAGAATGGAGAAAAAATCTGGTAAGGATGAAATGTTTCATTTGCGTAGCTAATAGTTTTATTTTCATGAAGAAAAAAATTGATGGAAAAATATTTGCGTTTTACAAGTTTTGTTTGGGACACTGTATTGGTTGCTAATTGGTTTGCTTCTCTTGAATTTTTCATTGGCCTTTTCATGCTTATCCAATAAATTGCATGGCAAGTTAAATATAGTACTGTTATTTTCATCTAGAAACATGGTAAAGGAAAACTGAAAATGCCTGATGGTTCAGAATATAAGTAAGTTGAAGATTAAATATAACTGGTATTTCTATGCTACGTATTTATTTGAATCAAGAAACACCTATGTTGTGTTGCATTTTAATAGTTCTATTTTTAAAGATGAATCTCAAGTTTGAATTGTACATATAATAAATTTACAAGAGGCATTATATCCATTTAGTAAGCTCCATGCAAACACAACTATTGCAAGCATATGATCATCAATAAAATGGAAAGGCTAGCATATTACCTCATAAATTCAGTATCTAAGAATACTGCTCAATGTACTGTAATTTACCTGGTTTGTTTATTTCTTTATTAGTGGTTACTTTCTACGAGGGAAGTTTCATGGTCGTGGTGAACTCACTTACCCTTCTGGTGCAATATACAAGGGGGAGTTTGACCGTGGAGAGAGGTGTGGCCTTGGTTGTTATACAATACCTGGTGGCTGCTCATATGATGGTCAGTGGATGCACGACATGAAGGATGGGCGTGGTAAAATGATATATGAAAATGGTGATGAATATGATGGGACATGGGTACAAGATTTGGTGAGATTTAGTTTTCTTTTTCTAGATGTTTACAAGAAATTAACCTATTATTGCATGCAAACAATGTAAACAATGACTTTGATTTGATTCAGTTGCTTAACCATTCTACAATTTTGTGCTCACACATAAAATGCATACGTCATAAAATACAACATTGAATGCAATCCATACAATACAACATCCACAAAACTATATCTAGGACACATTACATCAATGATGTTTGACCATTTTGTGCCCATTATATAAAATAAATCAACGAGGTGTATCTACGGACTTTCTGTATTTCTTTTTGTAGCGTATTGGTCGGGGTGTTACAGTGTATAATTATGGAGGTTGTTACCGCGGTCAATGGACAGGTGATTTAATACATGGTGCAGGTATAATGGAGTTTCAAAATGGTTCCTCATATGATGGAGAATGGAGTAATAATAAGGTAATTCTAAAATCTCATTGGAGAAAACATTTTCAATTGAAGAAGATATTTATGTCAACAGACCAAAATTTAATTAGTTTCTTTGGTATGAAGAAAACAATCAATAGAAAGAAGATTGTCGATTTTCTTCCGTGGTTTTCGATGACGTTGTAGGTAGCAGATTAAAAGAAATTAGGCTCTCCAAGATTAGTTCCACATAGTGTGAATTACACTTTTTTTTATAGATGAATGGTTCTGGAACAATGAAGTACAAGCGTGGTTCAATGTTTAAAGGTTTGTTTTTGAATTGGCACTTGTTTTTTGAGGTTGTTTTTTTATTTGATTCCTGATAAGACACTGGTATTGAGTTAAGGAACATATGGAAGTCATTCTATTTAGTATTTGTAAAAAAGGCAGTCATGTTGACTAACTGGTAATTGATTGGTTACTTTGATGCAAAAAACCCAATCAATTGCAAGATGTTGATTTACAACTTGTCTCCACAGGTACTAACGCTTATTTTGAGAATGTACATAATGTTAACATTTTCGTTTCTGTCTTAGGTATGTGGAGTGACAACCATCCCATTGGTAAAGGTATCTTAACAAAACCTGGTGGTTGGTTTTGTGATGGAATGTGGGAACATGGAAAGGTAATAACCTCAATGTATACCTTCCCACCTGATTGGTACAAAGCACTCACCAAATTATTTAAAACAAAAATCAGCTAAATTGCTGAACTAAGGTTGTTATTTGTAAGGCACAGTTACTCATGAATACACAAAGCTGGTTCTTTATTTTGTTTCATTTGCTTTTTTGATTATTAAACAGTGCAGTGCAAATCAAGTGTATGTTCAAAATAGTATTTTAACAAAGTTAAACAGCTTTAATTAATCGAAATTAATCGAAGTTAAAGGTGCAAAATTACCCTATTTTGGTCAGACTTTTATATACATGACATTAAAGCTTATCCAGCCAGTTACACATTCTGAAAATTTGATTCCCTAATGACAATTATTTGTAGAGATATGAGTGATTAAAGTTTTGTATTTTTTATACTAACTGTGTGGCAGCCATATTGTTTGTCAAACTTCATTGACTATATGCATAATTACATAAAGTTGTAGCTAGCATTTGGTAAAATAATTCTTTATTTAACCTACTTCCTGTTATTTATAAATGCTCAAATCTTTAGGGCTTGATCAGCAATTGTCAATAATGAACTTGACGTCAATTTTGGAATTTTGACAAAGTAGGGTGACTATGCGACATAAAAAGGACATGAAATCCTAATGCCATGTAAAATTTGAGTGTTTATCCTTGATATAAAATTTCACTACTCTCCTCCACAGTGACCTGACATACTTTTACCTTAATAAAGGTGTTCCAATTGTTTATTTGACCTGAAACTTTATCATCTTAATAAAGACATTATTTTAAACACTGTATAATGTGTGTATGGAAATCATATTTGCGTGCTTAGGTGTAACTTTTCACTTGGTTTACTGGGCTACTTTCAATACTGTACCTTTGATTTACTTATTTCATTGTCTTCATGCAGTTTTTAGTATTCCTGCTTACATGAGAAACTAAAGAAGAAACTTTAAAAATAAAAGATTTTTGTAACCAATCTCAGGGATTAAAATAACTGCCAGTCATCACTACTATGGAGGAAGGATTTTCTAGATATTTTCAGCCAAATTGGCCGTATTATTCTAAAAATCTCTTTTCCCACAGCGATGACTGGCAGTTATTTTAAGCCCTGACATAGTTACAGCATAATGCTAAAGGAAAGTAGTAAGAGAAATAATGCAGATGCAAATTAATACTTTATAATTATTGTATGAGTTTTATAACCTGATAACCTGACTCAAAAATAATTCCTTTAGTGTTTAGTATAAAATTAATATTTCATCTTTAGGTTTTATTTAATCTTGCTCAAGCCTATCATAAACAGCAATTATTTCACGAATCAAGCAACACATACAATGTTATTGTTAAAAACAAAATGTTTAGCAATGCAGGACGACTACGTGTCAACATTGGAAACATATTTTATGAACAAGGCAAATACTCTCATGCAGTGAAATTTTATCGAATGGCATTAGATCAGATACCAAATACACATAAAGATGTCAGGTTAGTGAACTTCTGCGGTAGATCTTCCTGCCTCTAAGCATGAATGCTGTTTTTACAATATCCAGCTAGATACACATTGATTGTTTTTTATTTATATATTCATTCCTGTAGTTTATCATACAGAACTCATCATTCTACCAGAAAGTCAGTATTATTATAATTGTCCAATAGATGTGAAGGACAAACGCAATTCCAGTGTTTCTTCTCTCATAAGAAAATCTATATGAATGTTTGAGAGAGAGAAAGAGAGAATGGCCTGCTTGGATCAACTATCCAAAGGTCAAACATTTGCATTATAAATTCCACTTAGAAGAAAAAAGAAGTTGATAGTTCTAGTGGATATCATTCTTACTTATTCTTTGCAGTGAATTTTTAGGAAAAAAATAGCAAACTGGGTCACCAGAGGTTATTTACTTCGTATGATAGTTATGATTCCAAGTTTCAAATTCTACTTCAGACCCAGATAAGCTCCTAAACTATAGAAAACTTGATAGAAACTTGACACGATAATAGCCCAGTCCAGCATCTTTTCAAAATAATGTTAATTTTTTTGCTGACATTAGCATTGTTTGCTATGATGTCATGAGAAGTTTAAATTTTGACAGTTTTTTCAAAGAAAATTATGTTCTCTTCAAAAGTAATAGCAAATGATTTTAATTTTCTGATGCTTGATTTCAGGAGGTAAACATAGAGACTAGTATCCTACTGTACCTATAAAAATTGAATAGAACATTGAGGTCAGAAACCCAAAAAATCTAGATAAAAATTGGACAAAATAAGGGAAAAGGGCTTGTCTCTCCAAAATATTTAGTAGAAAGATTGTGTTAATAATGATCAGTCAGTGTTCACAATTTCAAGTTTATTCCTTATTGTAAGTAGAAGATTACCATATTTTTGATTTCTCAGATTTTTACATGGGTATACTTAGGAAATTTGACAGGTGGCTAGTTTTATAACAAATGATTGAACAACATATCTGAAATTTGGTCCACATAACGTAAATTTTATATTCAGTCCTGCAAAGTTTCAAGATGCTAGGTAGTTTGGGAAAAAAGGTATATTTAAATGTCCCACCCCACCCTCTCCTGGGTAAAATAGGGTTAAAGATCTTTCCAATGACGCCAACAATTTTTGATATTAAAGACCTTACTGACTCTAATTTGATGATGTCACCAGCCACGTCACTTGGGGCCTTAATGTTTTTGACCTTAAGGGGAAACTGGGATAAAAACTAACTCATAAAAAGTAAAGCATCTCTGGTTTCCCAATTTGATATTTTGTCCTAAAAAATCCATGTCTGTTGTGTTTATTTAAACATTTTTAATAATGTCTCTGTTTGAAATAAGAGAAAATAATCACTGTGGAGGAGGAATGTTTGAGCATTTCTTTAGGCTTCATTGCCACTCCTCCCCAGTGATTATTTGTTGTTATTTTGAACACTGCGTCTCATGATTCTATTTTGAACCCTTGTATTTAGGATACGAATGATGAAGAATATTGGTATCGTATTTGTAAAGATGGGTCAATACAGTGATGCTATCACAACATATGAACATATCATGTCAGATAAACCTGATGTTGAAACAGGTGAATAATAATTTTGTTTACTTCTTGTGAACCATTCAAAGTAACACCTCATAAAAAACTAAGCAGTGTAAACAAAATTATAGTCTCACATCACTGAATGTGGTAAATAAACTATGAATAAAAAAAGGATTTTTTTTAACTACACAAAAAATGCGACGCTAAAACCAAGAGAAGACATTCCATTAGCAGAAATTGATGTTAAATTTTAACAATGGAACATCGTCTTTTGGTTTTTGCAGTGAATTTTTTGCCTAGTGGAAATCACCCTGAGGATGAGGGAAATGCTGAATGTATTTCAAAGCAATCTAAAGGTTGTTGAATAAAACATATCTCTGTCCCCTCTATGATTTCTCTCATCTTTAGCATGCACAGACAATTGGAATTCTCATTAATGGAATCTCACATACTATTGCACAGCTAGGGGCCATCGACAAAAGATTTCTGTCACGCTTCGCAGACATTGGACGCGAAGGGGGTAGGGGTCAAACGTTAACGGACAATTTCTGCAAAGCGTGACATAAGATTTTTGTCGACAGCCCCCTATCTGGATCAAATCAACATTCTAGGAAATTTTGTGAGAACATACTCAGTATGACGTGCTGATGCAAATGCGAATTATTGTATTGATAAATAATTATGGAAATTGGAACCTCTCTTTGAAATTCTATAAGAAAATGACTATTCTAGAGATTTAAGCTTATTTTGATATTTTAACAAATAAGTAGTCAAAATATTAACCATACCAGGGAATTTCTAACGTAGATATCACTCCTCTTAAAGACAAATTAATAATCACTGTGGAGGAGGTGTCTTGTACAAGTTTCTCTTTTGAATATTGCTTTGGCCAAATTCCTTTATAAATTATGGCGCTGACTTACGAATTTTGCAATTATTGTATAAGAAACCACCAGGAGGAATTTATTAGGTTTCTCTTGAGACAATCTCTTTGTTTATGATGTTCTCTTTTTTTTCAATAAATAGGATTTAATCTGCTTCTTTGTGCATATGCAATTGGTGATAAAGATAAAATGAAAAAAACATACCAAAAATTAGTACAAATTACTACTGGAGCTGAAGATGAAGAAAAGTATAGTGCTGCACCTGTGAGTAACCTTTCCGAAGAAAATATACTGCAGAAATTATACAATCAAAGCTTAAAATAAGAGATAGAATGAACTTTTGGGCGCTTATTTAATTTTCAAATTTCTAGAGGAGGTACTTATTCGTAGTAGTACACTTTTTTATGATACCTAGCGAAGGGTGTATAAAATAAAATAAAATAATCAAGGAAATACAAATTATTGGCACCCTGGACCAAAATCAGGGCGTGGTTACTCACTTTCTGCTTAAAATTTTCACAAATTTTTTAATTTTTCATACTGTAACTAAATCATAGATGCTGACCTAAAATTTTAAGTTGAATAGGGTACCGTTTGTAAATAATGGAGGTGTAAAACAGGGTTAATGAAAGTTGTGTTTGAGCATCTAGTTGAAGGTTTCATAATGAGTTTCTTATTAAAAAAAGTGGTGTACTAAAGAATCCAGCCAACTTAGTCTTAGGACAGACACCTTACTAGTTGCAAGGTATATGATCCGATCCCAATCATCATTAACTTAGCAAGGGAGTAGCACAGATTAGGTAAACTAATTATGCAGTAAGTGAAAGGAACTGAGAGTAGGTGAAGTGCTGCACCTCAGATTATCTCCCTCTAGTCTGGTGATACTAGAAAAGGGGACATACTCCCTCACAGCTGATACCAACTCTAGGCTATCGAAAGCAAAGAAGCCAATAATAGATTATTCACTGTACGGCTCTGTATCAAGTCTTTAACAAACTTCAACTTATAATAAATGTAGTATTCCACCAAATGATCATGTATTTATTATAGGATGACCACCATGGGCAGTTAATTCTTGAAGTTATCAGAGATGACCCCCTTAGAAGATGGGAAAAACAACAGTGAGGAACCATTCTAAATATATTTGCAGAATAAAAACATGTCAAATTTTAAAACATATTAAATAAACAACAGAAATAACGACAATTTTTGTTTGACAACGTTTCGGGTGTTCATACACCCATTTTCAAGTCACTGTTTTTCATAAAATTGTCATATTATTAGAATGGAATATTTATGAGTACTCATCTGGTCAAAATCTTTTTATATTATGTAGCATTTGGATTAGTTTTAAAATAATTTCATGGATTTATATTTCAGACGAGCAACTGCTGAAAAATGTATAATGGTAGCTGCTAAGCTGATTGCTCCAGTTATTGAGGCAACATTTGATGAAGGATTTGACTGGTAAGTGCTGTCTTCCCCGAAAATTGTTATCACTTTGCAGCGGCAACGGCGGCGGCGGCATCCCACTTTTCTTAATAGATCATGTTTCCGAAGTGCTAGCATTTTGAAATTTGGAACCAACATTCTTGGCGATATTTTAGAAGGGCTTGCCAAAAGGTTTTCGATTTCATCCAACCAATCCCAAGTTTTGGACAAAAAGGGTCCTTCACAGTGACCTGACATAATTTTGTGTTCCAACTGTTTATTTGACCTGAAACTGTATATCATCTTGATAAAGACATATTTCAAACAATGTATAATGTCTGTATGCAAATCATATTTATGGGCATAGGTTTAACTTTTGGTTTGGTGGAATACTTTCAATACTATACCTTTGATTAGCTATGTATTCACTATAGCTGTGTACTATTATTTACCTTTTTTATTATTTAACATCAATTCAATTTAGTTTTGAGCTTACGAAGTTGTCTTAGTTATACCACCCCACTTGAAGACATCAAATTGAAACAATATAGAATGTTAAAATGATGCATTTTTGATGCTGATCATAATGTCCTATGCTAAATGTTACTACTGTTCTTTGGAGTTATCCATAATATAGATAGTTCTCCTGATGAGACAATCCTATAATTCTGGTATTCAATTCCAAAGTTATTGTCTTAAAAAGAGTTTAAAAATAATGCTATTAAATTGCCTCAATTGAATTTGCTGTGTTTATTTTATTTCCTCTTTGCTGCAAATTAGCCTCCAAAGATGCTCCTCCACAAAGGAATGCCGAAGTGAATTCAGAGGCCTGAAGCTAAAACATATGGACATTAGGGCAGCGTTTAATAGAGGGAGATTTTATTTCAAAATCTAGTTTTAATCACAGTTCAACCGAGGTTGAAAATATTGAGTTGTTCTTAAAGGGAACCTGAGGTAAAAATGCAAGTTGATTTCATAGAAGAGCTTGAAAAATAAATAAGAATGCCTTTTATTTCATGTAAAAATCTTTTATCAGTTTATCAGATATTGTATTATTAAGGTTTTTGAAGAAACCAAATTTTGGTTAATTTATGCGTAAATTATGCAATGTTATTTAATTTTATATATTTGATTGTGACTTATTGCAATAATACAATGTCAGCGATTACACAAAGAGGCCTGGAACTACCTGCAGGTGCAATTTGAGAAAATATATTTTGCTTCAAAAGAGGTAATTTATGATAATCTGGAAAATTACCTGCAGTAGAGATTTTAACAATAAAGTACCTTACCATAAGGAACACCAAGCTATGATGTCATAATTTATGCATAAGTTAACCAAAATCTGTTTCTTCAAAAACCTCAAAATGCAATATTTTAAGAACCGATAAAGATTTTTACATGAAATAAAAAGAAATGTTATTTATTTTATATGCTCTTCAATGAGTTCAACTTGTATTATCACCTTGGGTTCCCTCTAAATTTCAATTAGGAATGAGAAATGCTTTCTATTGAGTGCAGTTTTTAATAACATTTTGGTGTAAACAATGCTTACTGGATAGTGTTCAATCAAATGTTTATTGGAGGACATCAAATCATAATAGAATGTAGAATGTAGATCTTGTGTTATATTCCATAAGTTAATTTAAATGTGGTTCTTAAATTTACTTATGGAATCTATGCGCTACATTTTATTATGATTTATATCAGTCATATTTTATTTAATGTTTACAATAGGTGTGTTGATGTGGTAAAAGCATCACCTTATGTTGAGTTAGCAAATGAACTAGAAATAACCAGATCTATAGCTTACTTGAAATTGAAGAATTTTACTAAGGTAAGTCATTAACTGCTGTAACATTTCTCTCTACTCTTGTTTGTATCAAGTACAGTCCCTTCTTCAGATTCATTGTTATTCCCTTGCAAGTGGCTGCAAATGGGATGTAAAAACCATTGTTAATAATGATAGGAAAGCAGCATCAATAGAATGTTTATTTTGATCTCTTCTACTATAGGTTATATTTCAAGCAAAAATTCATTGCTAGCACCCAAGTTAAATTCAGTCAAGTGTGACTTACTTTAGAATTATTGAATGAGAAAAAATATAACATATATTATTATTATTCAAATTATCTTTTTTGTTGGTGCCTTTGTTGTACCTAAAACTAACTATGTATACATGATTTTTAGGCTACTGAGACATTAAAGAAATTTGAGAAAAAAGATTCTAAGATGCAGTCACAAGCTGCTGTCAACTTATCCTTTATGTATTTCTTGGTACGTTATTTTTTTAAACAGTTACCTGCTTATTATGTGGAATGATCTAAGCATAACACTTTGAATCCACCTATCCGGCATTGTCTTCAAAGTACACATTTTTTTTATAAGCATCACTAGGCTGAAAATTTGTTATCTTATAAGAGAAAATACAAAGTTTTACAAAACAACAACAAATATGTAAAAAGAGAGAGCATATCCTAAAATGGCCATTAAACATGTTTGTTCAGTGCATACTCATAGAAATCTGGGAATTGCGTTTATACTGGAGGGGGAAATTCTGCCTTCACTACCACATTTTTTATAATAACTTCCGAACCATATTGCAATGATGCTGAAACTTGTCTAGTCTTAGTATAAATCTATTTGAAACATACTGATGAAATATGACCGTCATATCCTCCAGCAGATTAAAAAGATATTGGTAATAGGCTGAAACCACCTATTTTGATGTGGGAAATCTTATGTCAATAATCCATATCATTATTTCACCATAACTTGTGTTAAAGTAATACTTATTATGTTACGAGACTAAAAAAATTAAAATCACAAAATAAATAATTCTTATAAGTTAGGTCATGTGACTAACCCGTTTTTCTCTATTTTAAAAATCGGATTCTTGGATTAAAATTTTGGCCTTTTTCAACATTTTCAGCTTTGTGAAAGAACTTTGAAATACCTACCTAAAACTGCAATCAGAATGAAAAAAACATTTGTTGAATTCTTTTATTCAAAATTCTAAGAATGTACAGTATTTAAACAAAGTGTGCTATTTAAAATTAATTGTGATGATGTCATCACAAAAATGCTGATATCTGCAAAAAATATTTGGTACCATTTTGTTCCTTTTCTTACAGACTACTAGTCTGCAAAGTTTTATCTCAATCTTATTAGTCGTTCAAAAGTTATGGAGGTGGTGCCAGCTTTGAGGAGCCCTAAAAAGCCCAGCATAGGGTTTATATTAAGTGTAACTGTGCCTTAGACCAATTTGTACTGATTCTTATAAATAAATATGTATTTGTCAACTGTTTTAGTAAGTGTGAGCATGCTAATTTCAGCTAGACTTCTTTAAAATTAGTGAATATAGGTGTTATTAACAAACCTTAGAAATGCTTATTAAAATATATTGCAATTGCAAATAATAAAAAGATGTAGAGAGCTGTCATCTGAATGTCGTCCCTGATGTGCACAATGCACTGGTTCCTTTAGTTCACTCTAAAATTCAACATAAGAAACAATTGCAGTGGGGCTCTTATCTTGATTCCTTATTATACTTTATTTAGTATTAATACAGTGGTCGAAATAAAATAAAATAATCACTATGCAGGAGAGATTTTTAAGCATTGCTTTAAGGCTAGAAAGCCTGACTCTATTCTTAAGAATCTTTTCTTCCACGGTGATTATTCACTTTTATTTTGACCACTTTATTACCATTGTGTTTTTCTTTAGGAAGGTGAAGCTACCCAGTCAGATAAACATGCAGACATAGCTATCAATGCTGACAGATATAATCCTGCAGGTACACTAGAACAAAATCTTGAAATAACTGTCAGACATCATCTGTGGAGGATCTTTTTTGAGTACAATTTTCAGCTTTGCAGCTGAAAACTACTAAAAAAAACCCTCCTCCGCAGGTGATGTCTGGCTGTTATTTTGAAGCTTGCTAGAATAAGAAACGTTAAATATACGGCTTGTAAGATTGCACATATTAAGGTCTAATCGTAAGAGCAGTATTCGAAATAAGAGTAAATAATCACTGTGGAGGAGTGATTTTTGAGCATTGCTTCAGGCTATCATTGCTTCAGGCTAGAAAGCCTGAAGCAATAATAGCCTGAAGCAATGCTCAAAAATAAATCCCTCGAAACATCTAAGCCTCTTGACTTGTTGTTGTTGAGTTGAGTTGGAATTTATTTGCAAGCCCAGAAGAAAAAATTATAATTATAATTTTCACCTTTTTTTGTATTAGCTTTGGTTAACAAGGGAAATAATTTGTATCAGAATGGTGATTTTAATAAAGCTAAAGATTTCTTCATTGAAGCTTTAAGTATTGAAACATCATGTTCTGAAGGATTATATAATCTAGGTAAGTTATTTTCTTTATTTCTGTTATCCCTGTTGATTTGTTTACTAAAGATGCTAAACTTATTACTCTGTGGTATGCTGATGAGCAGGAGGAATATGGAAGAAGATAATCGAGTAAGGAATTGAATGGAATGTATAACTTGTCATAATGGTCAAGTTAACTATTAATCTCAGAAAACAGGTGCAATCTGGAATAATTGCCTCCTTGGGAGGGGACGAGTGCTATCAGCCAGTGGGCAAAAACTTTTTCAAAGTCTGTAGCAAAGATGCTAGAGCAACGTTGAAATTTTGTTTTAGCATCTTTTACTGCAGATGACGCTAGAACAGCATTGAGAACGCTGTTCTAGCGCCTTTACTGTGGATTTTGAACAGGTTTTTGCCCACTGGGCACTAACCATTTTATTTCATTTTATTTCATATCCTTTTGCTAGGAAGTCTTTAAAATTTGTTCCTTTAAAATTTTATAGAATTTGAAAGAACCATCCATTGTTTATTTTATTTATTTTGTCATTTTAAGCTAGAATAATGCCATTTATATCAATGAACTTAGTCATTGATGTCTTCTGTAAAAAACAAACTAGGGATGTAATTGTGTTGATATTATTATCTCGTGATATATTCCAGCTAAAAAGTATTAGTGCTATTATGAATAGCAACAGAAATGTAATGCTATTTTCTCACTAGGTCTGTGTCACAAAAAACTCACCAATTATGAAGATGCTCTAGAATGTTTTCACAAACTGCATTTAATGCTACCAAACAGTGGCGAAGTTATATGTCAACTTGGTTCAACGTATCCTTCTCAAATTTAAACATGTCATAGGTGAAATAAGTGACCAAAACTTGCTCAAATCCACAATATTGATGCTAGAACAATATTGTTCTTGTGTCTTTACTGCAGACTTTGAACAAGGCCACTGAGAGCAAGTCATTGATCTTGCAACTTGAATCCTTTATTTCATAAACAAACATCATAAACATCCTTTTTCATAATAAAGTGCTAGCTTCAAAGCTTACATCTCAAAATTCAATAATCTTACTGCCTAATAATGAAGGCTAGCCACACAAAAGTTATTGCCATTGTTCATTTTTCAGT
This sequence comes from Neoturris breviconis, assembly GCA_032360805.1. Taxonomy (NCBI): domain Eukaryota; kingdom Metazoa; phylum Cnidaria; class Hydrozoa; order Anthoathecata; family Pandeidae; genus Neoturris; species Neoturris breviconis. The sequence goes on from JAULBZ010000360.1 coordinate 16,593, forward strand.
AATCTTTATGTTAGATTTAAACCTTTTACTAAAGACATGTTACCAATTTTAACACACATTGTAGGGTTTGCTAGCTTATCCAATACCTTATGCGTTCAACAACCTGTGCATGTTCTTGGTAAGAACACGTTTTTTGCGAGGATTGTTTATTTTTTAATACCCATGATCATGGATGATTAAGCTTATGATCAATTTCTTTAACAAAATTTGTAGATATGAACTATGTAATAATAATACGGAAGCTTTAGAATGGTGAGTTACATGTTCTCAAAATTAGTTTTATTGTGGATATCAATAGTATTGGTACATGATGTATTGTCTATGAAATCGTGTTTGCATTCTAATTATATTAAAACAGACACGACATGCATGCACATGAATATGGATCAATGTTGTAACAACAGCTGTTGCAATGTTGATCTGGCTCCATTGTGCCCAATTTGATTACTTTTTTATTGGGCTAATCAGTTAGAACTGTTTCTATGCTCCCTCACACAGATATCACCCATGGATAAGTGTTTTTTTAATATAGATTTCAGTTTTAAAAGCACTACTCCATAGGTGATATCTCAACCCCATTCGGGCTTTGCGATTCAGCCCCCCATGTGACATTTTATGCAATGTTAGTCAAATTGACCCAAAATCTGTTGACTTTTCCAAAAATTTATTTGGGGTCATTTGGTATTTTATTTATTTATTTGGTATATAGTTTTAATCTCATGTACAACAAAAGGGTAAAAGCTTGCTTGATTTTCATTTTTGGTGCGAATACAAACAACAACAAAATTTTTACCTGCTCAAAATATTTTATATGCTCAAAAATCCCTCCTACACAGTGATTATTGGCTTTTATTTTGAGCAGTAATTCCGCATTTGATTGTCTTTGTCAGATTGTTAACACAATCTTCAAAATGATATTTATAGGTATCACCAACTTTTGACAATCACTCCATCTGATCCTTCTGTTTTAAAGAAGATTGCTATTCTATATGAGCTAGAGAATGACAAATCGCAAGCCTTTCAATATATGTATGAGGTAAGATTCATCCTTGTAAAGTTGGTCCTGAAATAATAATATGGTATGAATAAAATGGAGGCTTTTAATGTTGGAATATTTTTGTTGCAGAAACTAAACTTTATAAAGGATTATCATTCTGGTTAAATTACCCACTTGGTTAACCTTTTTAAATTTTATTTTATTTACAGTATCTCAACATTTTTACTATAGTTTTTCAAGCTCTATTATTTAGAACAAATTATCCTACTCATTTTCCACCAATCAATCCTTCAGTGGAGCTGAACACTAACCTACGAGCTTCTTGTGAAAAAAATAATAAAAACATGAGGGCAGCAAATTGCTGTCATGCATGACATTGAAGCTCAGTACCACACTCTATTTTATGAAAGAAACTTTTGATCTCAAATAGTACATACAACAACACGAATTGTTTTTATTTTAATCATGAAGGTATATTAGTTTAGTAAAGTCTGATAATGTATGTGATGTTAATCGTTTTGGTCCAGTCTAGTTGAAGATATATTAGTTTTTGTAGTCTGGTAACATATGTTAGTTTAATCATTTTGGTCCAATCTAGTTGAAAATTATATTAGTTTTTATGAAGTCTGATAATGTATGTGATAATCTCAACTTATGTAACGAAGCATCTCCAAGTTTCGTTTCAAAAAGCAGATTGTTTTAGCTTTAAAAAAGCCAATATCCATAAATTTGAGACAAATTAATCTACGATGAAGAGTGTTAAGTCAACAAGCTTGCAATTGATTGGTTCCTTTGGTACGAATGTTGATTCAGCACTCCTTCCCTGCAAACGAATTTTGGAGATGGCCCGTAAACACGCAGTTATAAATAAGAAAATACTTATAAATATAAATAGTGTATTGTATGAAAGATGATTCCAAAAATTCTGTGCAACAGAACATTAATCACATGTTTTATTTTAGTCGTATCGATATTACCCATCATCTATTGAGACAATCGCATGGCTTGGTGGCTATTATATCGATGCACAGTTTATTGAGAAAGCTGTAACTTATTTTGAAAGAGCTGTGCAAGTACAGTAAGTATTAGTTATGTGTTGAAGAGTGTAATAATTATGAAAGTATTCCATAACACCCATCTATGTCCCCAAGTAGGCACAAACCTTTCAAAGTCAGCAGTAAAAATGCTAGAACAACCTATTTAGCATCTTTACTGCAAACCTTGAACAAATTTTTGCCCACTACACTGGGATAGTATACCTCATTTCCTCAATTACAAGGCTGGTCTTCTATTTTTCTTTTGTTTTTGATAAATAGCCCCGCTATAACATTGTGATAAACAGGCCATAATGATGAATGGAGAGTATTTTAATAGAGAGTGACCGATCTTCTCTCATTAGATCTGTCAAATCAATGCTCTTAGAGCTTTTTAAATAATAATAATGACACATTATTTTTTACATTGTTTTGTAAATTGTTCTTTTATATAAAACTGCAAAAAAAAACTACTGTAACCTTACTACCTTATTACGGAATACATGGACACGTCAGCTTGAATTGTGTCGTCGTTACTACTCTTGATATAAAACGCCATCTCTACTTTATACATGCTAATAAACATTGTGATAAAAAGCCCATAACAAACATTGTGATAAACAGACTTGCTTATAAACCTTAGAGTTTCTTATAATGTTTAGACCTTTAGAAGTAAGATGGCATCTCATGTTAGCAACTTGTTATCGAAAGTCAGGTAAGTCAAAAAAATAAAGTTTTTTCTTAGTAAGTTACAACTGACTGCATTCAAATCTGGACCTCTAATACAAAAGTAAATTAATACAGGCATGTTTGTATGTACATCCAATTGAATGGATTTATGTGAAAACAATAGTCATAGTAAGTGCTTCCACTTTTTAATGGCTGCACAATTTTAATGAACACTAAAATATCTTTGATAGTGAGCATGATCCTAGAGTAAGTATTACCCAATAGTAAGTGCTATATTGTAAGCGCAAGGGTCTTGAGGAGAAACATCTCAATTTGGTTGCACAAACTGGTAGCAGTCGCTTGGAAAATAATCTGTCCTGTAAGAACATGATGTTGTATTGCTTGTGTTTTTTCATAAAAATAAAACCAATCAATCGCAAATTATTCCTCCAGATAATAAAATGCTTATTTAGGCAGCCTTTACATGGACACCTAAATGATTTTTACCCTAAAAGATCTTGCATTTGATTGGTTTCTTCGTACAGAAGCTTGTTTAGGGTGAAACTCATTTAGGAGTCATGTAAAGGCACTATTTCTATTGAGAGCTTAAATTCCTAAAATTAAACAATGTTCAAAGTGTACCATTATCAACTTTACAATGGTGACACTTCCATGATCTTTTGAGTTGATAATTGATTATTATACTGAAACATCTATAAATCGGTTTTATGTAAACGTTGTTATTATAACTGTTTGATGATTGTTTTGCTTTGGTTACGTAAGGTTACACATTTTGTGCTTTTTTATGTTACACATTTTTATAAAGGTTTGATGCATATTCTTTAGATAGTCTTGAGTATCTTGACATGTTAAGCGGTGTAGTGGTAGAAATAAGAGCAAAATGATAAGCCTGGATTTATCCTCAAAAATCCCTCCTCCGCAGTGATCATTTATTGTGATATTTCAATCACTGATGAGTATAGTTTTGAGTATCTTGATACGTTAAGCAGTGCAGTGGTAGAAATAAGGGCAAATAATAAGCCTGGATTTATCTTCAAAAATCCCTCCTCCGCAGTGATCATTTACTGTTATATTTCAATCACTGATGAGTATAATCTTGAGTATCTTGATTAGAATTTAGATTTTGGTTTAAAGATTTCAAAATATTTAGTATATATGATCATTGCAACTACGTCAAAGAACTCAATATAAGTTAGTATACTGGTGCCAAGAAATAAACCCAGTTGTCCTCCAATGTCTCCTAAAAAAAATAATGAATAATTCAGTGGTCAAAATAAGAACATTTATAATCACTGTGGATGAGGGAGATTTTAGTGTAGTTTCAGGATTTTTAGATTGAAATAATGTTCAAAAATCACTCCTTCGCAGTGGCTATTTTGCTCTTATTTTGACCACAGTAATAACAACCTGAGAGAGTACTGCAGCTGAGAGAAATAGTGAATCCATGTTGTAAAACATTTGATCAAATACATTGGGAAATGAAGGGGAAGTGAGGGTGAGAAACATGTTATAAAAAGTTGATAAATTACAACTACGAGTGAAGGAAAGAGAGATTTCAAAGCATCTACCTTATGAACTGAATAAAGCAAGGATCACATGGAAAGAGATGATGACATACATCTGATGACGTACATCCATAAGTGAGGAAAGTGTTCTTATAACAGGGTCCATACATATGATGTGAGGGTTAGATATGGGTCTGAAATACAATTTACCTAATAAAACCATGAGGTCGTATGATGGTGTTTGCTCCACGTGAGTATAACTCATATGTTCATAGTAAATTAAAACGCGTAAGAAGTTATCCCTATGTGAATAGAAATATTATTATTAATTATTTCCGTACCTGAATAGAGCATGGTTTATGCACTACTGTTTATTGGGACGATTTTGTGGAAAGAGTTAGAATACACATTTCTCCCAAGTCGCAGTCATTTTTTTAAGATGGTAGACAAAATCGGTCCAATTAATCGCAGTATTTAAACCAAGCTTAACTGTTGGACCTTATCAGCTTTCAAACTGTACTTAGAAACACTTCTGCACAGTTGACGTCTGATAGATATTTCTGGCTTGATTTTATAGAAGATATCTCACAGCTGTTTTGATCGTTGTTGTGTTTTTTTATGAAGCACCTGTTAAGAAATATCTGTAGTGATGGTTGGCTACTTATGGTAGTGGCAATGTACTTATAGTTATTGTCATGTCAAAATCAACGCACTAGCTAAAACATTACATTCGGATAGTATCATCTGTAGGGGAGTGTTTTTTTAGCTTAGAGTCTATACTGAATCTATGATATCTATGATAGAATCTATATCTGATTTCAGCTTTGACCTATAGTAAAGACATCCCCTCCACATCAGACAGACTTGATGCAATGCTTTACGTTTACCTTATAAACCTTCTGTTTTCTTGTGAACTTCCTGTTAGATTCATTTCTCTAGCAATTTCATCTGCATAATGATTTGATGGAAACTGTGAAAAGGATAAGAGTGGCTCAAAGGCTGTAACTTCACAAGCGATTGGACAATCAATATCTTTCATCTGTTTGAACAAATCTAAGTAATAACAAATCAAACTGTATTAATAGTTATTATAAATGAATTAGCCTTCAAAGAGTTAGGAGTGCAAGGTAGTAGTAAGGAAACATTGTATGGCAACAACAAGCTTCGAAATAACTGTCAAATATCACTTGTGGAGGAGTGTTGCTTGAATACAGATTTCAGCTTTGAGGTTGAAAACTACTTAAAAAAAAACACTCCTCCACAGTGTTGTCTGATAGTTATTTTGAGACTTTTAACATGGTATGGTGTCATTAGTTACAAAAGTAATCTATAAAATTTCAGGAACATTTTTATTTATATTTCTTGAAATATGAGTCATGCTTCCTGGGGCAAAGGTCAACTGGCAAAAGTTAACCATAAACTGTGTAGTATCAAAGTGAAATGTAATACCTTCATTCCTCAAATTAAAGGACAGCTTCACGTTATTAGGAGCCATCTCCAAAATTCGTTACCAAAAGCAATTATCTTAGCAGCTTTAAAAAAGTTAAATTCAATAATTTTGAGAAAAATTAATTTATGATAAAGAGTGTTAAGTCAATGAGCTTGCAATTGATTGGTTTCTTCGGGACGAAGAAACCAATCAATTGCAAGATCATTGATTCAGCACTCTTCCCCTGTTAACGAATTTTGGAGATGGTCCCTTACTCTGCCAGCACACAACATCTTATCAACAGAAATATATTGTTTTGATGTTGTGATGTCAAAACATTGTCTTTTTGACATTAACAAGACGTCACATGCCCACTGAGTTATGTTAAGCATGATTTTCTTTGAGGTGGAAGTGGCATTTGGAAATTATCAAATAGATATTTTGATCTTGTAGTTTTCAAGATTATGTATGAAATACGGAACGTCTCCTAACTGTTTTTGGCACAAACAATGATGGTATTAATAACCAGCTATAATTGTAATGATTGAAATAAGAGTAAATAAGCACAATGGAGGATGGACTTTTGAGCATAGCTTTGTAGCCCTTATTTCAAGCACTGAGCCGTATTATGATATTAAAATGCTAACCCCATCTTATCCAAGCACAATCATATAATTCATTCAATGAGCATACCTTTGCATCTCCTATAATGAATAGCAATAGAGATCATTATACAAATAAGAATTAAAATAAGTTTAAGACATGGGTTTTATAAGTCTTCGATGTTAGTCAAGCACAGACTAGTAGCATGACATACACTAATAATGCATCTCCCCTAAGTGCATTCTTAGGATTGGAAATCCAATTTGCCGACAAGCGACCAATCTCAAAATTATAGTAGTTTTGTCCAGTCACTGAAACTATAATAATAATATGGACAATTACTGGGTAATATTGAGCGATCATTAAACGTTGGATGTCACTTATTATCACCCAACATTTTAAAGTCAATAATAACATTTTTAATGCTAAATGTGTACCTGGCATGAATCCATCTTTGCAGTTACAGTGTTTCACTACATAGTCTGCTAATCTTTGTAAATAACATGTGTTTGCAGAGTAATGACGATAATCTTTAAGCGGACGTTCCCCACAATCAGTTTCATATGGTTTCTTAAGGTTGGTAGTCTATAATGTATCAATTATTTTACATGGTACAAGGTTAATTCTACAGAACCTTTAATTTGTAAGTTTTTAGCCTGTTCTTACGTGTCATTTACTTTATTCGGATTTTAAGGTCATTTTGCAGGTAAAGATAGAAATTAGCATTATTGATCGAAATCTGTGAAAGCAACAAATATTTTCTGGTATGGACTGTTGTTAAACTCATGATTCCTGGAAAAAATTGCTCGCAAAAACATTGTGGTTGATTGCCAATTGGCAAAAATTGCGTATGAGAGTCAAATAACTAGGATGAAAGAGTTCCGGATTTATCCGGATTTCTGGTGTTGTAAGATTTATATTCTGGATTTCATTTAGAAATGACAAAAGTTTAGAATTCCATTAATATGGATGAAGTTGATTTAAATAAAGCAGAAGTTAGATGAAGTAAATTTACAAGTTTTCATGTTTATGTTAACAACACAAACTCTATTTCAACGCTTCTCTCTGAAGGACGATCTTAATTCTCACTGATCTTAAGACACCAACAGAGAAAACGCTAGAATTGAAGTTGGTTAATATTTACATTAGTTTTTGCTTAGTTGGACGAGATTTGTGATTTTAACCTAATTAATGGCTAATGTTAGAGAGAAAGGTAAATATATTTCAGGCAACTAAACTACTTGGTTTCAGTCTGGCAAGAGCATTTTCCGACCATCTAGGCACACAAAATGTCAAAAAATGACCCTTCGTCGCCCACCATGTCGCCCGACTCACGAAAATACTACTTTCAATTATCATTTATTCCGGATTTTTAATAAAGCAGCACTTTTATCCTTGAATAAAGACATTCCATTGGTAGCATACGAAAGCCATTCGATTGGTAGAAATTGATGGCATTTATGCCATGTAACGTCGACTATCAATGGAATGTCTTTTTTTGACTTTTGCACAAAAATTTCTTGCCTTGTGAGAAACTAACCATTAGTGCATGTAGTTATGGTTAGTTATGTTATGGACATGTTTTAAGCTCTGCCAGCAGTGCTTGATATAGAAGCGAATGACCCCTATGGAGGATGGAGTTGTAAGTATAGCTTTAAGTTATAAGGCCTGAAGTTTTCATCAAAATGTCACCACTCTCTGGTGATTATTTCGAACACTGACCTGATGAAGTCAAGTTTGACAAACAGTGGTTAAAATAAGTGTAAAAAATCACTGTGGGGGGGGGGGATTTTTGAGCATTTTAGTATTATGCTCAAAATACCTCTACAGTGATTATATTATGCTCTTACTCTGACCATTGACAAACTGATTAACCCTTTATTCACCTTCTTTTTCATGATTGATACATGAGAAGTGAAACCAGGGCTTAACGCCATCCCTTGCATCTGGACAGGTGTTGCATTTTGATCATGTATAATGAGTCTTATTCCTGAATCTCTTGTATCTGGCAAGTAATCATACTGTTCAATGTTGATAATCAATTCCATACCATACGCTGCTCCAGGTTTTTCAAGTTTGATGATATTGTGTCGTATATCACCAGAGTTGAATGTGTAACATGTTTCTCCTTGTGTTTGGTGAAATGTTGTAAAATTACGATCCGAGCATGGTTCGTTTACCATTAATGCGTTACATTTGTATATCATATCGATTTGTTTATGACTCGCACCAAGTATTGTTTGTTGATACTCTTTTCCATTGATTTTATCTCTATTTGCCTTAATAGATAAACCGGCTTCTGTTTGCATTATTTCGTATAATTTTGTACCCTTCATTTTCGACATTCGAAAGTCATTAACATTACATATCGATACTGCTGGGAATTCAATCTCATCGACATAATTTATAGTTGTTGTAGTACTGAATGGATATTGGAAATATTTTACAGTACTTTCATGTAGCTTTTCTAACAGAAGACCAATCGAAGCAGCTACTAACATGATCCATATAATCCGTCGGACTTTATGCTGTTTGTCAAAACAAAAATGAAAACCATGCAACGTACTATTTGAAACGAAATATTCAATATGCTCATTGATTTTTTTCTTGCGTAAAACTGCACTACTGTTCTCATTCTGATATGAAATTTCTAAAATCATGAAAAACCAATTTAAGTAAAACTCCCAGAGGGCACATGACTCTGATCAACCTCAAAATGACATTGTTTCAACGTTGATCCAATGTTGTGTGCCTGCAGGACTTGTTGTAACTCCACTAATGATTGTGTGTTAATTCTTTGAAGCAGCAATCATAAGAATAAAATAGAACATATACTTCAGTTGCTTTAATCGCAGCTTTTTGTGTGATCTATTGTCCCCCATGGCTTGTTTCCCAAAAATTTTAGTCTGAAAATCAAATATCTAGCTTAGACAGACATTCAATGCCTATCTATGAATACAATTAATTCAACTTAGATTTAATTTCAGCTTAACCCTATTAACACTGTGCTATTTTTGGCTGGTGTAGCCCTTGGGGGGCATAAAGTGCCCACGGCCATTTTTTTCTGAACCGCTAATGCTTATGATATGAAACTTAGTAGACTTATAGAATAACTCAATACAAACACTTTGATCAAAAAATATTGACATTATGACGTCACTGATACCTGCTATGATGTCATCAATAATAAAAAATGCTCTAAAACAACTATTGCATTTAGGTAGTTTCAGCTGTGTAGTGCAGCATAGTCATTTTATTCCTATGGGTATCTTTTAGCTCTGATTTAGTTAATCAATGGTCACATTGTGTTCTCATTCTCAAGTTTGGATAAGTTTTGGACTAATTACATAAAGTACTTGTAGAGTAAATGTTTTGGTATTCTCTGTTGTCAGTTTTAGGGGATAACTAATTAATTTCTCTAAAACTCAGTAGATAGACAGAGTTTAAAACTAAAAGCAAATCATTTTGTAGGAGTGATTTTTTAGCATAGTTTATGGCTGCAAAGCCTGACTCATTCTTGAAAAACCCTCCTCCACTGTGATTATCAAAATGCTGATAGTATTTTTTACACTTTATTTCAATCAACCAACTGATTTGTGAGTCTTATAGAGAATTTGATCTCTACCCAGTGAGCAAAAACTTGTCCAAAGTCTGCAGTAACGATGCTACCATCTTTACTGCAGACTTTGAACAAGTTTTTGCCCACTGGGTATGCTCAGAAAAGACAGAATAATGATTTATAACCCTTACCTAGCTGTGCTACATCATCCATGTGGTCTAAAGTTTAATAAGATACTTTTAAAGGATGAAAGTAACAGTTGGGAAAAAAATTATTAACTGGTCAAGACCTCCCCCTAAATCAAGTAGATGAGCATATGTTTTTTACATCACTTTGTAAAAATATCTACGTGTTGTATCTGCAAGGATGAGTGGCATGTCTGTGGCCAAAGTAAGAGTAAATAATAACTGCAGAGGATGAATTTTAGCTTTAGGCTTTGTAGGCTGATGCTATACTCGAAAATCCCTCCTCCACAGTGCTTATTTGGTTCTTATTTCAACTACTGCAGTACAGAGAAACTAATCAATAGCAATATTATTGATGACTTTATACAGTAAAATAATTGAGAGTTATCTATCCAAGGACAAACTCTACCCATTGGGCAATAACTTGTTCTAAGACAGCTGTAAACATTAGAACAATGTCGAATGACCTAGCGTTTTTACTGCATACTTTGAACAAGTATTTGTTTCAAATGGACATTTTTAAATTAAGCTAAAATAATCACTGGGGAGATGAGATTTTGAGCATAGCTCCAGCAGGTGAGATGTTTGGGCATTTCTTCAGGCTACAAAGCCTGAAGCAATGTTAAGGAATCTCTTCTCCACACTGATTTTGCTCAATTTTATTCAACTACTGAGATACTGGGATGGCCTACTCGGATAAGAACTTACAATTAGCTGTATTAAAACGTGAAAGTTTATTATCTTGAAATTCTCCATCTTGTAAATTGTTAAAGTTCATTAATGTGTCTGCCATTTTGGATTTTTCTTTTACAATTTCAATTTCTTCTTGTAGTTCTTCATAACCTAACATGTCACAACGACGGTCACTGAATCATAATACTACCGTTATTAATTTATGTTGTCGACATTTTTAGAAAAAATTGTATCCTTATTATTCTTTATCAGTGGGGTGAATCCGTATTTATCTTTGATTTTATTGTTTCTTTTTATATTTTTATCTCTGAGAATCAGGTTTAATTTCGAAAATAATCTTTGCTTTGCACTGTTTATCTTACTTTCAATTAAATTTTTTGAAAACAACCGTTTCTTCTTAATTTTGTTTTCGGAATGTTGATTTTCTCCTCCTCTCTTCATAGTAATCCCTTTTCTTTACCCGCTATTATAATAACTAAACAGCCAGATAATTGTTGTATAGATAGAAAATCTGTGTTAGGAAAAACAGAAACGTGTTTTTTTATTATTCATAGTCTAAGTCTATTAATTGAAATTGAAAACAATTTGAAGATTAATTAAAAATGTTTGAACCTATTCTTCTTTTTCCTTTGAATACTTTGTGTGAATAATTTATATCTGAGTTAAAGTTTTTATTTCCACTTTATCAGGTTTTGTTAATTCTCTTTATAGAAAGAGGATATTATATTGATTTGAAACTTTATCGTTCTTCCTCTTAACAGTTTATTTTTAACAACATGATTCATTTTTCTCGCCATAATTAAACTGTTTCAAATTTCAAAGGAAAAAATACAATTTGTCGGTATCTTCAAACAGTCAGGGTAAACTCTTTCAGACCTGGTAAATACATTTTACATTCACAAACTTTAATAATATTTTCAATAAAAAATAAAAAAACGTAGCTAGAGTAGAGAGAGAGGGCGGGTCACCCTTTTTGGAACAACTTAGAAACGTCGCCATTTATAAAAAATGTTGCCCTTTACCGAAAATGTAAACTCGTGTAGGGATGTTACTGCACGAGAGAGAAAGGAAGAGAGGGGGAAAAAAAACCCCGCTAGCTATACCATTTTTAATTAATTTTTTAATTAATTTAATTTAATTTTTAATTAATCTTCAAATTGTGTTTGTAACTTAAAAGTTAGTTTTATTTTAATGTAGTTCTATGTTAAGGGTACAGGAACACAGTATCATTAAGGATGTTGCTCATTTATTTGAACTCTAGCAAGATCAGTGCCCTTCCCTACTTTATGATAAAATATCAGTGGTCAAAATAGGATTAAATAATCAATGTGGAGGAGGGATTATTTCTCCTTCTCCTTCTCTTTCTCCTCCTTCTCCTCCTCCAACTCCTCCTTCTCCTCTTCCGCCTTCTCCGTCTTCTCCTTCTCCTCCTTCTCCTCCTTCTCCTCCTTCTCCTCCGTCTCCTCCTTCTCCTCCTTCTCCTCCGTCTCCTCCTTCTCTTCCTTCTCCTTGTTAGAAAATAAAACATAATTGTACTAACATGGAATTAAGCACAGGCTACTGTACCTGGAAAACTGGAGTTTTGTTGGTACCTGTAAATACCTGGAGAGTGTTTTTTTTTTAAAATAATCACACCTAAAAATACCTGGATATTTTAAAAAATAATATAATTTTCTAACTTTGCTTTATGTTGACTGATGCTCTCAATGTGCCTTACATTTTCCAATGTTAAGCCCTTATCTAAGGGCTTTAAAAAAATAGGCTTTTGAAAAGCATCTGGTACACTTGGAAAAACAGTGGAAATGTCTGGAAAGATTGAATTCCATTTATAATTTTGTACCAAGTATTTTCCATTATTTAGGTAATTATGGTAGAGCTATGGAAACTTATAAAGAAATTCATCAAAAATTCTCAGAAAATTTAGATTGTAAGTATTTTTTTGCAAGAAATAGTGAGAAGAGTAGCAGTGAATGACATTTTACTCACAGTGCTCAAAATGAGAGCAAAACCACTAGGAAAGAATGATTTTTGAGCATAGCTTCAGCGATCATTTGAGACACTTATTTGAACTTGTGCCAATTTGAAAAAGAAAAAAATAACAAATCATAGGAACTATTTTACTTGAAGGGTTAGGTGGTTTTTATCTGTGATGCGATGGGGTAAATTTAAGGGAACCTGAGGTGAAAATACAAGTTGAGCTCATATTGAAGAGCAGAAATAAATAACATTGCTTTTTATTTCATGTTAAAATCATTATCGGTTCTTAAGATAATTTTATACCCCAATCAGTATTATTTGTAGAGATATTAGCAATAAAATGCCTTACCATATAAGGACTACCAAACTATGATGTCATAAACATTATAAATTAACGCATAAATTAACCAGAATTGATTTCTTCAAAAACCTTAAAAATGCAATTATCTTGAAAACCGATAATAATTTTTACATGAAATAAAAAGCAATATTATTTATTTTTCAAGCTGTTCATTATGAGCTCAACTTTTACCTCAGGTTCCCTTTAACTTATGTTGCTTGTTTAATTTTTGGACAAAATAAAAATAAAATCAATTTCATGTGATCATTATGTTTGCTGACATTAGCCTTTTTTCAAATGTAAGTTTTTCTAATTTGTGGCTATAACTTGTGATCCAAAAATAATATTTAGCCCATCAAACAAAGTTTGAATGGGCTATTGCTATCACTTTGTGCCCACTTTTCTTAATAGACCATGTTCCCAAAGGGCTAGCATTTTAAAATTTGGTACTAGCATTCGTGGCGATATTTTTTTGAAGGGTTCGCAAAAAATGCTTCGTGTTTGTGGGAGGGCAAATGAGGAAATACAGTCGAATTATTGGCCAATAGTTTTAGGTAATAAAACTTTTGACCGACAGTTATAACTATTTGGCAATACTTATAACTTGTCAGCCAACAGTTTTGTTATAATACATACAACTGTTTTTTTATTTTATGGAATAAAATTATACAATTCCCTACCCAGCATAGGGTTAAGTGTGCATCCACCCCCATTCCCCCCTCCCTCTTATAAGGTCCCCCTTTTGGAAACTTAATAAGCGCCTCAGTGTGCGAAATAATGGGTTGCATGTTGCGAACCTTTTCCAGTATTGTTAAGCATTTTTTTTCTGTTTTTATTTTGCTTAGATCTGCAATAATTCCCATTGTTTTCTAAGAATTAACAACTTTTACTAAAAAGCAATTTGACTTCCATAATTTGAACCCTGTCCCTCCGTCTAATAAGTGCCACATGCTCTCCGCTGTTAAGTGCCCCTCCTCTTAGAGAATGCATTTGTTAAAAAATTGCTAAGTGTTCCAAAATTATTATTTCTGTAGATGTAAATCAAAAGAAAATACATAAAGATTTTATTGCTACCATTAGATTAAACATCAAAATAGCAAGATAACTGTGCAATCCTTTTTGGTTTATTATTCTATTTCTAATCTTTTAATTCCAATTTTACAACTTTTGTGTTTTATAAATAAGTACTTCACTCTTTTAAGTGCTTCACTCTAATAAGCAATCTCCCCCCCCCTCTCACCAACTTGAAGATATGCACCTCAGGTGCTTATTTGAGGTTTTACCATAATACTAATTGGTATCTCATTTGGAGGAGCAAGATGTTCTCATCAGAAATGATTCTCTTCTCATTAGGTTTGAAATTTTTGGTTCGTCTTTGTCAAGACCAAGGATTAACAAAAGAAAGCAAGGAATATTCTACAAAACTTGAAAAGCTCAAAAAGACACTTGCACAAAAAGAACAGGTATAATAATTCAGTACTATTGTGCTTTTTTGTGTTTTCAGGAGCAAGTAATCTGATTAGACACTGCAACAGAAAAACACAGTCTCAGTTGACTTTACTCTTTTTTATTTAAGAAAAACCTTTGAAAATGACTTATGCGCTTAAAAAGAGAAAGATTGAAAGTCCTACTGAAAGTATCCACTGTCCAAATAATAAATAACATTTCCACTAGGCGAAATATTTGCTGTCAAAGTCAAAAGAAGACATTCCACTGATAGAAATTGACGTCACATGATGTGTGACAACAATTTCTACCAATAGAATGTCTTCTATTGACTTTTGGAAGGAATTTTTTGCCTAGTAGAAATCAACCTTTAGATAGTCTTTGAGATGAAATAATTAAGGTTGATTTCCATAAGGCAAAAAATTTGCAGCAAAAAAGAAGACATTCCATGTGTGACATCAATTTCTACCAATGAAAATATCTTCTTTTGACTTGCATCTTGAATTTTTTGACTTCAATGATCTTCTAATCAATTACAAGTTTTTTGACATACCCAGTGGGCAAAAACTTCCTCAAAGTCTGTAGTTATGACACTTGAATGATGTTGAAAACTAACTAAGGTACAAATTTACTAGGAATGGAACAATGTTGCAGTCGTAGAGCTTAGTCACAAATTATTGTAAAGTCTCATTTCATTTGTAGTAAAGATTGATTTGATATGATCTTTTTCTTCATTAGCGTGCTATAAGTGGTACTCGTCGAGGAAGTGGTAGAACAAGAGGAGGATCTGGTAAGCCAGACTCAGCCTCAAAAAGAGACGAATTATGTAAGTATAATTAATTTCAGTCCTGAATCTATACTCAAAATCACTCACAGTCATTTAATTCTTATTTTTTAACACTGATCTGCAGACTGAAACTTTCCTTTGACTCTTGTTTATCTAGTAGCTTATTTTGAAACTCTCAGCATTTTCGTTTTTAGTTTCACCTGAGAGTGATAGCAATCCCTTATCACCAGAACGTAATAACAGTGGAAGAACACGGAAGAATGAAGTTGGTAAGTCATATTAACGTAATGTTGCTTAATCAACTTTTACATGGCCCCCTAAACGAGTTTCACCCTAAACGATCTTGCATTTGATTGGATTCTTCGTATCGAAGAAACCAATCACGTGCAAGCTCGTTTAGGGTGAAACTCATTTAGGAGTTCATGTAAAGTTGCTTCAGAAGTGTGCCTGCATATATTTGTATCACCTGTATCTACCAGTGTCTTTACCAAGTATATTTACCAAATATAATTTTGGTGATATTTTGGTAACAATTTTGTTTGGTAGACTCAAACATTTTCAGGCATTTATTAGAGATTTTCATCATTTTTACGATAGTTTTTTTCAACAATTACACTGCCTATGGTTGCCTTTAAGATAAAACTGAAAACACCCATAAGATAATACATAATTTGGTTTTCAGTTAAAATGTCATAGCAAAGACACTCAATTCACCATTTTGTAATTTTTGTCTCTAACACAATTGTGCAACAGTCTATGTCATAATGGTAGTTGTTTGTGGTTCAGGGATTATTCATTTATAGGGAATGTGTGCTGAGTCAAATGCAAGCTCATTGACTTGACACTCTTCATCGCAGATTGATTTATCTTAAATTTATTGATTTTGGCTTTTTTAAAGCCACTCAAATTTATGCTGTTTGAAACGAATTTTTAGTCCAGTCAATACAGAGTCAGACCTGGAATAAATTGCAACAAAAGCGAATATACATTTTTCTTAGAGTATTACTA
>JAULBZ010000361.1:0-32838 GCA_032360805.1 Neoturris breviconis
TCCATTCATGTTCATATATCCTATAACTTTTTCTAATGTGTTGTCTAGGTATATACCTTGCAGAAAAAAGTAAAAAAGGTACCCTCATCGCCTTACTTTTTTTTTTATTTTGCCAAAACTTTTTTTTTTTTTTGTAATTTTTTTTTTTAAGTTCGATAATTCGGACGCTCTGTCTGAATCTCACCCAACATGTTATATATCATTAGAAAGATAATTTTTTCACCTTTCATTTGCTTTTTACCCCATTACTTTTTGAGATAATTACTAATTTGTAATGGCAAGTAAAAATATCGCTCTGAAAATAGGTCAGGTTCGCCTGAAACAATGGTGGGAAGGGGGGTCTTAATATATATTTTTCTGGTATATTTTCCGACTCTGATCGCATTTTTCCCATTGAAATCGAGTCGGTCTGAGGACCCATGTTTTTGAGGTCTGCCTTTCCATAAGCTGCTAAGTTGCGATCGAATATTTGACGTTGTGCCAAAAAACCTTCGAAATGGTCCAACTTCATAAACGTATAATTTGGTCACCTTTCACGGTAGCGTGCACACGCGGGCTTGTTGACAAATTTGCCACCAATATTTTCTGGACCTGAAAAATATTTTATGTTCTTACCCGTATCCAATCGCTCAATTTGCATGAAACTTTGTACTTTTGTTAACTTGGGGCTGAGGAACACGTTGGAAGAGTTGAAAATTGGATTGGAGCAGTTCTTGGTGATATGTTCCGCGGAAATTTTCTGAAGTGAAGAACGGCCTTTAATTTCTTAAGCAATTGTGGATGAAAATGTTAATAAATTGTATTGACGTCATGTCTTAAACAGGATATTAAGCTACTGAAACGTGTTCATCATGTATTTTCGTAAGAAAGATTTAATTTTTTTCAAGAAAATGATTTAATTTTGTTTCGTGTTTTACCGACCGGAATGTGTTTAATTTTCACAAGCATTTATTAGATGATTTTGTGTGCACTTGTCTGTTGGTCATTCTTTAATGAAGTTTCAATTCCCTACAATGTGCTGCTGCTAAATTGCAGACACAGCGTTGTTGCATCTCTAAACGGCTAAAACACTTCGCAAAACCGAAAAGATTTTGAGCTAAATAATGTGAAGTGTTTTACCTACCATAATTCTAGTGAAACATTGAGTTCTTTCCTAAAAATTACTATAAAATATTAGCGTCCCTATTATTTAGCCACCCATCCGATAGCGTCCCAGGGATAGCATCCCAGGAGCCATCCATACTCATGTTGCCACGACTAACGCCGATTTGACATTAAGCGGGTGATGATAAATGTTTGACATGATTATAGTGGGTGAATATGTATAGTATATATATAGCAACATATAGTGGATCAATATACAGTACATATAGCAACACGAATATAGTGAATTGCACAGACCCGATTCTAATGAGAGAAAATACTACAATTAAACTGTAAATGTGTAAGACGACAACGAGCAGTTACTAGAGATTTGAGATTTATCAGAGACTTAACCCTATAAGACCCGGGCTTTTTGGGGGTCTAATAATCCGGGGGGAGGGGGTACAATGTACCAGTCCACACCCCCAATAACTTTTTAACTACTGCTCCGTTTTGCTTGAAACTTGGTCACAATACACCCCAGGCTCTCTACTATCCGAAAATGTAATAACGATTTGCCCACGTCATCATTTCATGCAGAATGTGAGTATCCAACCGCAACTCGTGAAAACCTGACTTTGAAGGCGAAAATGGAAATTTCACTAGAACAATCAATTGTATTGTTATATTTTCTAATTATGAATGTTTTATCAACTATTACATAATAAAAAGCCGTTTTAATGCCTTGTAGACCAAAAAGTGGTCCTGAGTCCGTTTGGATAAACTTTTTGGATTTTTTTTTTGGTCAAAAGTGTTCAAATACAATAACGTCCCCAATTTTGGGCCTAATACGATAAGTTGGTCAGAAGTTATACGGAAATTTTGAGGTTTGGGGTACCCCCCCCCTTCCTCCCGGGTAAATAAGGTTAACACTTAGTACTTAGAATCTTAGGAAATTCTTCTTTCCTAGAAGACTCTTGGAACAAATTTGAGTTTTCATGTTGTTTGTCTTGTTAGGCCTGATTCCCACCAATGAGAATAAGTTATTCTTATCCATAATAATTTATTTTTACCGGAAATGAATGTTTTTATTCTTATGTGTTCCCACCAACATTAACAATAAGAATAAAACTTAGTTCAGAGTAAAGTTTTCGAGTAACTTCTGCAGTGAAAACATTTACATCACAAATCATTGACATTTCTTTGACATTTCATATTCTCATAAGAATAATATCAAAACTTTTTTCTTATGCACATTCTTATGAGAATAATGTGATCTTCATAGTAAGAATAATTTTATTCGTGCAAGAATATTTATGACAATAAGTTCATCTCATTGGTGGAAACTGGACTTTATCAATATTTAAGGGAAAATCTCAAAATTTCCAAAACTCTTTTGTTGGTTAAATCAACTAAATTTGACAAAACAAAAATGATTCTGTGCAGAAGTGTGTTAGGTCAATGAGCTTGCAATGGATTGGTTTCTGTGGTATGAAGAAACAAATCCATTGCAAGATCATTGACTCAGTACTCTCCTCAGTAGATTTTATTTTTGAGACGGTCCCTAAGGCCTTTAGCCTAAGTTGAAATTTCAAACTTTTGCGTGAAATTCGCTTTGTCTCATATATTTTTTTTGCCATGATTAGCATGAATTTTTACATTTGTCCGATATTAGAAATTTCATGCGTTGTACGGAATTTTTTAAAATATTTATTTCACTAATTCTGGGCTGTTCTACAATTTAGGATCGAATAATCTAGATCTTTCCATCAATTTTTCGGAAAAAAAATGATTTTCTTAATTTTGAGAATTTGGCAATTATAAAAAGTTGAAATTTGGGCCAAGAAATAACATGGAAACCAGGAGTTTTCCGAAAGTATTGTTGGTTTTATTTAACTCCGCTTAGGCAATATAATGCAAGCATTTATTTTTGTGTTGTGTTTTATTTGTCCATAAACAATTTTAATTATTTTTACAACCTCTTGATCACATCTAAGCTCAGATTACCCCAAATTGTAAGTTTATAATGTTTTGGAATTCAGACTACTAACTTTTTTGTGTGGATATCAAATTTTTATCATTTCATTACTTAGTGTTCCAATAAGTCTGGCTGAAACTCTTAACACTCATAATGTATGAGTACATATAGTCGGTGGTCAAAAAAAGTAAATATTCACTGTGGAGAAGCAATTTTTTAGCGTAGCTTTAGGCTTTGTAACCTGAAGCTATGCTCAAAAATCACTTCCCCACAGTGATTATTCACTCGAATTTTGATCACTGATATTGATTTTAATCAATTGGGATTGTAGTGCTTAAATAGGAGAAAAGTTATTTATTCAATGCAGCTTCAGGCTATATTCTCCTCCACATTGATTATTTGTTCGTATATTGAGTGCTGCACAAAATGATATGTTTAGACGTAGAGTTTGGAATAAGAGAAAATAATCACTGTGGAGGATTTTTGAGTATTGCTTCAGGTTATAAAGCCTGAAGTTATGCTCATAAATCCCTCTTTTATAGTGATTATTCGCTCTCATGTTCAACACTGGTGTTATATTTATGTAAAACCCTTTGTTATTTTTATCTGAAGACTGATTTCAATTCATATTTGGAATTGATACCTCCTAATGTCTTATCACATGAAAATCAAATAAATTGGAAACGATAAAAATCAAATAAATTTACAGCGTGTGAAATAAGAACAAATAATCATTGTGGAGGAGTGATTTAAGTTCGCACTTATCCACAGTGATTATTTGCTGTTATTTCAAATACTGTACTTCTTGTAGATACCTTAAATTCAGATATGACATATACAAACAATACAACATGAAATCAGTGCTACTATTTATCATCTCTGTATCACTCTTTGAAATATGTTATGCTGCTAATGATACACAATGTCCACCGTTACCATCTTCTTGTCGTTGCAATCACAAACAGTTTAAAAGTGGAATTCGTATACGGTGTGAAGACTTGCGATCTGTTTCTTTTCAAAATCTTCCAAAAGATATTAGTATGGATATGTAAGTCCTTTTTTTTAAAAACAAAATGACCACCAATATTATTTTCCATAAAGACATTTCCAATATGTATTGTGGTAGACTTGTGAAATTTCAGTCATTTTGACGCACAATAATAAAAGTTATTAATAAACATTTTTGCACCACCCCCGCACCCTGCTGCACACACACAAGTTGCGCAAACTAGAAACCCACGCCTTTAAGGTTGATTTCCATTAGGCGGAAAATTCTTCACATAAGCCAAAAAAAAGACATTCCATTGGTGGTAGAAATTAGCATCACATAATGTGTAATGTTGATTTCTACCAATGGAATGTCTTCTTTTGGCTAACATGCAGAATTTTCCGCCTAATGTAAATCAACCTTTGCAATTTATTTTTTTAGTAATTTATTAATACAGTATATACTTGAAATAAAAGCAAATAATCACTGTGGAGTAGGGATTTTCAGTATAGCTTCGGGCTTTTTGTCCTGAAACGTGGCTGTGCTCAAAAATCAATCCTCCACAGAGAGTATTTACTCTTCTTTTGACCACTGTATTTAAGATAAGTATCACTGAAGAAACAAATAAATGAATTAATCAACTTCTTTAGAACTTTTCAGCCCACTTTTATCATTCTCAACTGTATTTACTTTCTAATTTTAGTGATCTATCAAAAAATCAATTGGTGTCTATCAATAATACGTCATTCCCAAATCCAAATAAAATTAAAAAACTGTAAGTTATATACTAGAGGTGAAGGTTTCTGTAATATCTGGTGCCATCATTTCATGAAAGTTTTTCAATTTATTAGCTGTAAAATGTTTAGGAAGGAGGGTGTAACAGGCCTCTGAATTAAATCACTGTGGAGCGGTGATTTTTGAGCATAACATCAGGCTATAAAGATTTTTATAAACCTCTTGTTTTGAACGTTCATTTTTCTAACGCAGTACGATGTATAAATTCCAATTGGGCAAAAACTTCTTCAAAGTTGCGCAGTAAAGATGCTAGAACAATGTCGAATGATGTTGTTCTAGCGTCTTTACTGTGGACTTGGAACAGGTTTTTGCCCAATAGGTTATTATTTCAGTTATACAGGCATGGTGAATTACAAATCTCTATGTAAATTATAGCAATTTAAAAAATACAGTCTACAAAGCCTGAAGCTCTTCTCAAAAGTCAGTTCTACACAGAGATTATTTGCTCTTATACGTATTTTGAATTATGTTTATGTGCAACTTGTTCTGTTTTGTTTAGTTTTGACGAGTTTCTGAAGAGTGAAAGCAATTGCACATTTTACACTATTTGAACAATTTTCTATGCATATAATTATATTGCTGTCATACAATGATTTGTCTGTTTGATATGTTTTAATCTCACCAAAATTATTCAATACAATGCATAAGATATGCTATCATATTTTAAGCCACCTCCCACTATTTATGTCAATTTTCAATGAAATTGAAGAAAAAAGATAAATGACATAAAACTGTGTCAATATTTGGGAGTCTCCTTTACATAAAATATCACTATGAAAATGTAAAATATAGATGATACTAGTTTGCACAAGAAAATTAAATTTAGCCTGGGGGCAATTTTTAAATTACAAGATTTTGAAATATTTCTTTTTGGATAACTGATAGACAATTTTCCCTTAGCAACCAAATTTTTACTGATAGTATTTTGTTTTTCTTATTTATTTTTGCTTAAAAACCATTTTGGCAATTTTTTTACAAAAAAATGTTTTTAGCTTTTTTTTTTGCCTTTATAGTGTCATCATCAAAAGTAATGACCTCAAAATAATTATGTGAAAATGTTAGTTCAATTTCCGCACCAGAGGTGAAGGAAATGTTTCATACATAAATCCTGTTTATTTCCCTATCAATCTGGTTCCAATTTTTTTTTTAATTCTATTTCCATATACTTTGATCATCGTCCAGGCTACATTCTTGAAGTTGTATATCATTGGAGATTTTCTGAAAACCGTATTTCCTGTTATAGGTTTAACTTCAAACTTGTGACATTATGATAAATTTAAAAACATAATGGAGTAATATAGTGATGTCATAGTGATTTTCCAAAAATTGTACTTCCAGTAGGAGATTTACCTTCATACTTGGTCACTCGACAGCTTATGTGACCATGAAAAATGTAAAGCCATCAACCATGTGATGACATCATAATGATGCCATATCGATTTTCTGACAATCGTAATTCCTGTTGTTGATCAGAAACGTCCATTTTCAAGGGAGCGCTTTCCAAGGGAATGCACTTATTTAAGGAAGGAAATTATAGTAAATTTCTGATCTAAAGGTGGTTTATTCGAGTGCAGCGCTTATTTAAGAAAAGTCATTTATTCAAGACAGTATTCGTTGTTCTCATCCTCTCTGTTCACATCGCTAAGCTTCTCAAAGGTATATATTGTTTTGATGAAACATAGAGTATGGTTTTCGTGTTAGTTGAATGCTTAGCCATATTGTATTTTTCAAAATAGCCATTGTATTTTAGGGTACTAAAAGATAATCTTCTTAAAGAAATTGGTTCTGATACATTTCAAGGCTTTACAGCGCTTAAAAGATTGTAAGTTGTGTTTACAAATTCCCATTAAAGTAGGTTTTGCAAATTTTATTTAAATATCACTATTAAATGGATCATTTTGTGTGTTTTATTATAGTATAATATTTAGCTACAAACATGTGTGAGACACCAAGATTTTTAGGCTTATAAATCTTTCTTTTTCAAACTGTACAGTATATACGTATATATATTTCATTGAAATGAAATTAAAATGTATACTATTATTTAACTTATAGAGACATATCTGGCAATCATCTTGTTCAAATATCGGACAGAACATTTGCTGGACTGGAACAAACATCTCTCACAATTCTGTAAGTAGTCGTAAATCATCGCTTCTTATAAATTACCACGTTACAATATTACTTGTTTTGAATTTTAAGTTAAAATTATCGGACATCACATATGGAGGAGTGTATAGCTGAAAACTATACTCCAAGAACTGTACTCCACATGTCATGTTCAGCAGTTACTTTCAGGCTTGGATATGAATACCTGTGGTCAAAATAAGAGCGAGTAATCACTGCTTGGGAGTTAAGTATAGCTTCATCATGTTAAAAAGCCTGAAGCTATGCTTAAAAACCCTCCACAGTGATTTTAATTTCGATTTACTGGAATACCATCTGTGGTGAAGATTGTCAAATTAGCAATTCTGTATTTTCATTTCTTGATAACGAAGAACAATTTTGTTTCCTTGATTACTTTTATGATGAAAAATTCTAATGATAATAAAAATATCTAGCAAAATCTAATAATCCGGTCTCAAAAGTCAGAAAAGTCTAATTTAGTAAGCAGGAGAAAAAAACCTGGCAGAAATGGCATCTATTTAGAACAGCTTAAAAATTATCTTACTCTGTCGATCTGGAATCAAGGAAATTATTTTTTTGTGTTATGTTGCATTGGAAGGAAATAATTTTGGTTTTGTGGAAAGTTTTAAAATGTCCGAGCTTTGACACTAAAAATATATGTTATTATATTGTAATCATTGGCTTTGATATTGCAGGAATTTAGATAAAAATCGTATTGTATCAATTACGCAAAGAGCATTCAGTGGATTAAAAATTGGAAAATTGTAAGTAGATCGCAGTGGAATACCTGTCTATGATACACATAAGATGTTATTGACCTTTTTATTTTTAGTTAACAATATTTGCTCCATAGGTCACTTCATTAGGTTTTTTGTGTGCAATCGAACCTCAAAAAATTAGCTGTCAGACATCATATGTACAGTTTCAGCTGCAAAGCTGAAAACTGTACTCAAACACACTCCTCAACAAGTGATGTTCGACAGTTCTGGGTCTGGTTTGGTAGATAGAGATGTTAAATTTATTCGTTTCACAATTTTTCGAATTTATTTTAAGGTTGAGCAATTTAACTGTTTGGCAAATTTGCTTAAATTTGAATTCTATATTTTTGGTATAGAAACTACTGCCAATCAATCAGGCTGTGTCGGGAGTGCTAATTTGTTAATTTTAAAGTTTATTATCTTATTCGTTTACATGGAAAAAATCACTTCACGTGAATTAGGTCATCTAGTAAGATGCTAAAGCCTGCTGATATATTATAGCGGAATGCAACTTGGTTTTCACCAGTGCGGTCGAGGTTCAAATCCCGCTGCAGAAACTGGAATCAATACTTCACTCTGATGCGCTTTAAATGCAGCATACTCAGCCCATTAGGAGCCATCGACTGACCACATGCTGGCGCTGGGGCAAGTTAGAGCAATGCCTTGCGCAACGCTAGCGATAAGTTAACCTTAGCGTTAGCTACATCAGGGAGGATGAAGAACCGTTGAAATATATGGATAATCTCTTAGGATGCAAAAACTTCTGGTTACTTACTTATCTGAGAAAGGGTATCAAGCTTGCCATATTTACTTTGTGAAGAAGAAGCCAGGAAATTGTAAATTATTGTATTTATAACAAGCCATGTTTCAAGATATCACCTTTCTCATTTACTGTTTTAATAATCATTTATATTTTGTATAGGATATTGAGTAAACAACAAAATGTTCATAGGGAAAGTGCTGAGTTGCTTGCTTATCCAGATTTCTTATCATTCTCTCTTATTCAGACTGTGTAAGTACTTTTTTATGTTAACCCATAAGGCTAAAGCAGAAATAGGATGTGATGAAGATAAAGGATAAAGAAGGCTTTTCATACTGAAAAAAAAACAATCAAATTCATTTACATTATTCTTATAATTATAGTTCCCTTTAATTTTCTCTACCCAATATTCCATATACTCCACAACATTTCGTAATATTGTACACACTACATTCAAATTTTACACATCAAGTAAGAAGAAAGGAAAACAAGGGAGGAAAGTGAAAATGCATCCGGAAAAATGAGATCTTGATAGAGCGATATTGTATCTGTTTTTTTATTATAATTCTAGCCTAAATATAACTGCCAGACATCACCTGTGGATGAGTGTTTTTAAGTATAGTGTTCAGCTTCAAAAACTCAAAAAAACACTCCTCCACAGGTGATGTCCTGCAGTTATATTCAGGCTTGTAATTAACTTTACTACATTGTTTTTATTGTCCCCTAATGTCTGTGTACCAAACTATGTGAAAATAGGCTATAATTTGGTACCCTTTAAACCTTGCCAAGCATTCTATGGAGGAGTAATTTGGTAATTTGTGTGAAAAATAATCAATCAACAATATCAACAAATTTGAAAATAGAGATATGGTTGATGTGTTTTCTTAGTTTGATCCCTGGACAGTAGTGACTTTCTTCAAATGTTATTTTTATTCTCAATCCCATTTCTTTCAGAGATCTTGATGAGAATAATCTTTTGTGCGATTGCAACTTAAAATGGGTTTATTCGTGGCTGAAACGAAGTCCATCTCTTCACAGAATCTCTGGAAAGGCTAAATGTCATTATCCAATAGAACTACAAAATATGTTAGTTCAAGATATCATGAGTGATCCAAATTGGATTTGTGGTGAGTCACTCTACGCTGTGAAGAATTACTGTGGTACATCACCTGTCAATGAGTGTTTCTTTGTATAATTTCCAGACTTATAGTTGAAAATTGTACTATAATCCTCAGTGATTCTTTGAGATATTCTTAGTGGTCGAAATAAGAGCAAGTAATCACTGTTGAGGAGTGATTTTTGAGCATTGCTTCAGGCAGCAATGCTCAGAACCTCCACAGTGATTATTTGCTCTTATTTTGAACAATGATTCTTCCTATTATAATTTATTTGAACTATTTGTTACAACTCAATTAAAAGTTCAGTTAACGTAGGTATGTATCCGAAATAAGAGCTTTTTAGCTTGATTTCGGAGCATATCTTTAGGTTTTTCAAAATTTTGGTGTATAAATCAGTTCTTTACACTCTTGTTTATGTCAGACAAATACAAATTCACGTTACCACAGTTTCAATTGTATCCTTCGTCAAATCAATTATTATTTGAAAATGATTCAATCATGGTATCCTGTCAAGCAACATGGATGCAACATGGATACTTTTTATGGTGGAGGAATGGTGTAGCAATAGATCCTTCAGTAGACAATAATCTCATTCATATACGACATCTTGTAAATCTAACATTAGCATCATACACTAGCACTTTATTTATTAAGAGGTAATTTTCTTTTCTATGGTACTGTATCAGTAGTTGAAATAAGAGTAAATAATCATTGCAGAGGAGGGATTTTTCAGCATCAATGCTCAAAAATCACTCCTCCACAGTGATTATTTTGACCATTGTGTTCTGCATCTCCTTCTTAAAAATATTTTCTTGTATTTCACATGTCTCTGAAAATTCCAAGAGTGGGTGCAAAATTCAGATGCTGCTTTCCTCTAGGAAATTGTGCCCCTCTTTCACCAAAAATATTTGAATATTTTTAAAGAATTTGGTCTTATTAGTGTTTTTTTGTTTATTTCCGAACCCTGCCTTTGAACTTAGATTATTTCTTGAGATAGATTTTAATCTCCCTATGATGACAATGAACCCGTTCTAGACCCCTTATTATAAGTGGGGGTATTTTACATGATGGATTCATTATGACTAGCATAATAATAAAACAGTTGATATTTGATCTGCCTAATTGATGAACTAGTCAAATATACGCCAGTTGTACTTTCTCTAGTTTGAAGCAATTTGATTCTGGCAATTTATCATGTGAATTTCGAGTACACAAATCTGGAACGATTAAAGCTTCACTGAGGTTATATGTTATTGATGGAAATGAAAGACAATCGTGTGAACCAGATGTTACAAAAACTGTTCGCGGAGCTGTATCATGGCCTACAGCATTGAACGGGACCATAATTAAAAGATCTTGTCCTCATGGTGGACTAAGAACAATGTTGGCGTCTCGCACTTGTCAAAATGGGAACTGGAGTGGTGTCAACATTAATGATTGTCTATTTGCTAGCAGATTAACTAGTTCTTTGCAAGATTTCTATGCAGTAAGTGTTTTTTAGCCCACTAAATAAAGTTTGTATGGACTATTGCTATCACTTTTCTGCGGCGGCGGCGGCGGCAGACCACTTATCTTAATAGTCCATGTTCCCGAAGGGCTAGCATTTTGAAATTCGGAACTAGCATTTGTGGCGATATTCTAGAAGGGCTCGCCAAAAATCTTACAATTTTGTCCGCTCGGTCCCGAGTTTTGGCCAAAAAGGTCAAAATTGAGTTTTGGACCGAAAAGGCGTGGTACCATCCTAAAATTTGGTTACGACATTCTAGGCAATATTGCTATCACTTTTCGCCGCGTCTCACTTTTATTAGTTTTCTTAATTTTCTTAGACCATGTTCCTGAAGGGTTAGCATTTTGAAATTTGGTACCAGCAATTGTGGTGATATTCTCGGTCCCGAGTTTTGGGCAAAAAGGATCCAAATCGAGTTTTCGGGCCAATGAACCGAAAAGGCGTGGTACCCTCCTGAAATTTGGTTATGACATTCTAGGCAATATTACAAGACCGCTGGCAAAATGTTTTTCAATTTCGTCAACTTGGGACCGAGTATCGGTGAAAAATAGATTTTTTTTAAAAGTGGAGATTTTTTTCAAGAATTTGAATTCTATGAGGTTTTGACCACATTTAACTAAATAACATGCTAAAATGATAAGGGAGAAGTGGAGACTTAGACACTTTTTGACATTTTAATTTTCTATGAGTCTTTGACCATAAACCCTTTTGGCAGCCATTTTGTTGTATTTTGGGGAAGCTCTCTCAACTTTTTGAGATAAAAAATAAAAAAAATATGAAAAAAAAAAGTTTTGACATTTCAAGAATTGAAGTCCCCATTTTGCTAATATAAACCATATTTTTATAAGGCTGTAATTACTTATAATTTTAATAGTCCCATAGCTTAAAGTTAAAAGTATTCTTTATTATACATAGATACATGGCCATGGTATATAATGCTATGATGATGTGTAATGATATTTTATGCATAGTGTATGTATGTAATTTATATCCTCTGTGGAGAAGTTATTTTTAAACATTGCTTTAGGCTATGATATGAAAGTGCTATAATTGTTTATTTGACCTGAAACTCTATCAACTTCATGAAGGCATAAAATTCTAATGTCATGTAAAATTTGAGTGTTTGGCTTTGATATGAAATTTCATTACTCTCCTCCACAGTGGCTTGACATAATTTTACCTTGAAAATGGTGATCCAATTGTTTATTTGACCTGAAACCTTATCAACTTAATAAGGACATGAAGTCCTAATGCCATGTAAAATTTGGGTGTTCATCATGGATATGAAATTTCACAACTCTCCTCCACAGTGACCTCACATAATTTTATCTTGAAAAAGTGTTTCAATTGTTTCTTCGAACTGAAACTTTACCATGTTAATAAATACATTGTTTTAAACACCGACATATAATGTGTTTATGCAAATCATATTTATGTGCTTGGGTTAAACTTTCACTTGGTTTGGTGGGCTACTTTTAATGCTGTACCTTTGATTCTTAGTTGTAATATTTTTGTTATTTTTGATAAGTTTTAGTAGAGTGAATATTGTATTATTATCCCGATCAATCTAATTTTCTAATTTTCTCATTCTATTATTTTCAGAGAGCACAATTGCGAAATACGAAGACAATAAATAATTTGGCTAGTGAATTCAGTTTATATTTTCAAGATAACTTTCATTTGCTACAAACAAAATATGACTTTTATTTTACATACAATATATTATACGAAATAATGAAGACCTACAAAATGTTAAGAGTTGTTAATGTAAGTAGTTTACAAGCTTGAATAGAACTGCCGGATATCGCCTATGGAGGAGTGTTTTTAGTATAGTTTTCAGCTTTAAGGCTGAAATCTATACTAAAAAACACTCCTCCACAGGTGATGTCTGGCAGTTATATTCAGGCTTGCTTTATTTCTTTTTAGGTTTTATCTCCAGAATAAATGAGAACCTTGTTCAGTATAGTTTATATTAACAAAATTTACATTACTTTCTCAATGCGTAAAACCTAAAGAAATAAACACTTTAATCTGAAGCTATGCTCAGTAAATTATTGTTCTTAAGCACTCTACTAGCTCAGCTGCATTGAAACTGCCAGTTCATTTACTTGATACATATTTTCCAAATAGTATTATTTTGGTGATTGTTATATGTTTATTGTTATTATGTATATTGTTGGTGAGCTTATATTCAGATAGGCTTATAACCGGATGAGAGGTTGTATCTGATATAAAAGACAATTGATAAGAGTGAATTTTTTTTTTTTTTTTCTTTACTTATTTCTCTATAAATTACTTCGACTACATCGTCTTCCTTTTCCTCGTCATTGCTCGCATCACTACTTTCGTCGCTTGAAAACAGCTTTATTGTAAGTTTTTCTTTGATAACTGAAAAGGCATTACCTACCTGTATCTCTCTTTTTAAAAAATGCATAAAAAAGTAAGTTTTTGATCAACACCCGGAAATAGACCCATGGGTTGGCTTATAACCAGGGTTTTGTGTTTGAAATCTGGTGGGCTTATAACCGGAATTCTACGGTATTTTTGTTTAGTGTAGAATTCACTGTCTGTTTGTTTGATTAGAGCGAATAATCCCTTAATTTTTTGAGCGATGCTACAGGCTAGAAAGCCTGAATCAATGCTTAAATACCACTCCCCCACAGTGATTATTTACCCTTATATCTAACGCAGGAAGGTTCTGCAAGATATTTATGATATTTTTTTTAGTATTCGAAATTTTTCTGGGGTTCTGTTGGTTTAATTTCTGATTATCATATAAAGACAAATGCCATGCAAGATGTTCTATATGGACAGACTGCTGCTATGAGGTATCTTTTGCTGCATAAGCAGTGCTCGAAATAAGAGTGAATAATTACTGTGAAGGAGGTATTTTTTAGTATAGCTTCAGGCTTTGTAGCTTGAACTTATGTTTAAAAATCCTTGCTCCACAGTGATTATTTGCACGTATTTCAACCACTGTTATTCACAACCATTTTAGTTGTATCCTGGTCTATATTATGATGATAATTTAGGGACCATCTCCAAAAATCCGTTACCAAAGGAAGAGTGCTGAATCAATGATCTTGCAATGAAGAAACCAATCAATTGCAAGCTCATTGACTTAACACTCTTCATCGCAGATTAAAGTTGAGCCGCATAGATTACTGACATTAGTTTGTAGGTTTGTGTAACTATAATTCTGTTGTTTTATTTTATATAGATTCCGATACTTACTTGAAATGTTTGTCAAACAAGAATCTTATGGTGATCCATCATATTCCATCGACCATCATAAGAGTATGGCTGCTATATCTTTAAATCAGAATCCTGGGTACATAGTTCAGTGTTATGTTACACTTCCTTCGAATATGAACAAAAATAAACTTAAAGTTGTGTGTCCTGCTACAGTTGATGACTTCCTTAATGCAGTATGTACTTCAGCATTCGAAATGAAAGCAAATAACCACTTTGGAAGATAGATGTTTGAGAATAGCTTGAAGCTATGCTTGCTTAAAAATTGCTCCTTCACAGTGATTATTTGCTCTTTTTTGACCACTGTTATTGTTAACTCTGCAAACACAAAAATCTTCGGTGAAAAAGTATTAACTTGACAATATGTTAACAATATGAATATGAATTAAGACTCAGTCTTATATAGTATGTAGTTTGTTTTTTATGATATTCTCGTTACTGATGTGTTGCTAAACTACACCGGTGTGTTAAAAATGTCATCAGTAATAAATTTTAATTCTTTTTTGTATGCAGGTTTCAACTGTATCGCTTCAAGTTGTTGTTGGTGGTAAGGCTGCAAAAACTATACGTGTAACCAGTCTAGTGTATCAATCATCGACATTCTTTCGAACTGAAATAAAAGATAGTAAACGAGTCATTGTTTCTCCAATTGTTGGTATTGAAATTAAAGGTAAGCAACATTGTTTTAGCGTCTTTACTGCGGACTTTGAACAAGTCTTTGTCCACTGGGTAACCAAAAACATTACAATAAAATATGTTCCCAATATACCTCAGTCTAGAAAGCCTGAAACTATTCTCAAATATCTCTCCTTCAAGGTGATTATTTGTACTTATTTCAATCACTGTTAAAAGAGACATAAGTATACTGTACGACCTTGTTTAAACCCTTGCAATTGTTTCCATTTTCCCAATTTCCATTTCATTATTGACCTTTCCTAATGGGCAAAAACTTGTCCAAACTCGAAGGACGTTGTTCTAGCGTTTTTACTGCAGATTTTGAACAAGTTTTTGCCCACTGTTTTTATAAACCAGTGACCTGGATTGCCAGATATAATATGAAATATTTATTCATAATATTGAAATTTTGTCTATTTCATTATTAGAGCCACCATCCAGAAATTCAACTGAACCAAAGAGGACCCTTATTGCTTTTAAAAATAACTTTGTAAGTACATCATAACAGGTGTCCAAGTTAATTAATTTAGTATCTCTAAAGGAGGGTGTTTTGTTTATGAACTTTCATATGATTGGTTTCTGTGTTGTAGATTCAGTGTTCTATATTCTTCACAAATATTGCTGATGTTGAGTTAAGGTGGATGAACAAACTGAAAGAAAACTGTTGAACATCACCTATGCAAGAGTATTTTTAGATTCTTCCATAGTTATTTTCAGGCTCGTTAACTTCAGCGTAGCTAATTATACTGATGTTCTTTCTAATACGTCTCTTAAGATTGTTTATAGTTTACTGCATTATAACACATTTCTATTTTATTTACAAGGAACATGTTAATCCAAGACTTGTTTTTTGGAAGAGTCAAGGTATAATCTTTTGTTTATTAATAATAAAAGCAAATGAGAACTAATAATCACTGTGGAGGAGTGATTTTTGAGCATTACTTAAGGCTATATGGCCTGAAGCGATGCTCAAAAATCCCTCCGCAGTGATTATTTGTTCTTATTTCAAAGACTAAGCGATAAGGTTCTGTATATTGCATTTGTGAACTATGTATTGCATTGTATAGAAGAGTTCATTTTAGAGGAGCAATTTATGATGACAAATTTTTACAGGGAGAAATTTTTGCGGTTGGTACCTTACCACGAAATTTTTGTAATTTGGGGGGATTTATTTTCGCAAAAGAAACCAAAAAAAAAAAAATTCGTGCGGATTTAATAATGCACAAGATTAGTACATTTGTATAAAATAGGAACAATAGATTCTCTCACGGGCTATTATTTTCGCGGTTGAAGTCTAAAAATAGTTTTCGCTGGGATTTAATTTCGAGAAAGAGACCCGAAGCCGCGAAACATTTTACCCGCAAGACTTCGTCACGCTAAAGTACCCTGTTACTCCATATGGAAGTACACCCTAGATGAAAGTACATTCATCCGAATACAGGCACAAAGTGTTTTTAACTGATTAAAATTTCAGCTTTTTCATTCATGTGGGCATTTTGACAATAATTTTAAGGAAATCAAGTAAATTGTCTCTTTTATTTTGCCTAAATCAACGAATAATAATTTACAAAATCCTTCAACCATTCGCGCAATAAGTCCTTATGGTATTAAAAACTTGTTTACACCAAACAACATTTAACTTCATTAGTGACATCATAAGTCTGAATATAACTTCCAGATATTTCCTGTTGAGGAGTATTTTTGAGTATAGTTTTCAGATAGCGGAAAATTATACTCAAATACTCTCCTTCACGTGTGACGTCTAACAGCCGTTCCCGGGCTTATTTCGTTATTATTATTTTCCTTCACAGACAAGAATGATAGCTGGCAAGAAGAAACATCTTGCACTCTCTTGGACCCATCGACTAAGCGAGCAAATATTACACACTTTGAATGTTATCTACAGCCAGAACGTTTTAAAAGCATTCTTTATTTTGGTCTTCGTATGGTACGTTATCAATACTTATTTATTTTTGATCTTTTTATATCTGATAAATATTCGTTCCTAGATATTGTTATAATTGTTATAATTCCAATGGGTAAAAACTTGCTCAAAGTAAGCAGTAAAGACGCTAGAACTATTTTGTTTTACGTTGTTCTAGCGTCTTTATTGCTGACTTTGAACATGTTTTTGATTACTCGGTGTGCATAGTTTGACTCATGACTGTCAGTATAATATTTCAATACATTCAACGTATTTCATTAATTTGTTCAGGAAAAAATGGCATCTGTTGGTACAAAGCCTCATTACATGGAAACGGTCTTATATGTCGGTGCAGGCTCTTCATGTGTTTTGTTGATCGCTACCTTGTGTATATATATGGTAATAAGGTAAGTCCCAGCTCTTTCTGTTTATTCTGAAGGCCTATTTTCATGTTACTTTGTTTTCATGAAGCCTAATTTAAATTGGCTAATGTTTATGTTATTAGAGCTATAATGAAGAAAGCAGACATGCCACTTTTCACTCTTCACTCTTAATCTGCTTTTCCTGTCTGGGACTATACTAAAGTACCAAAATATCATATAATGATCAGTGGCATGTCTGAAAAAGTAAAGTTTAAATTAAATAGTCCTTTTCATGAAACAATGAAAACTTAAGTCACTGCACAAAAAGGAAGCTATTGCATTGTAACAAATTGTATTTCTTATGAAAAGGTCTATTAAAAAAAATATTTGGATTTCGCATCAACAAACTTAGTATAGATGCATATTTTCAGATCAGATCAGTATTGAATTATTTTTATGGAATATCATGTTTAGGGAAAAATCCTTTTTAAGTTTAATCATTTTCTCGTTTTCGTACAGAGAGCCTGAATGAATGAAAACCTGACAAGATGCTTATAAATTAACAAATACAATACTGGCATAATTCTTTATTATGTTGTGGTTTTTTTCGGCAAGGAATCCAAATCTACAATTTAAAAATTAAGTATATACAGGAACCAAGTAACTATCCTGCTACCATTTTTTCTTATGAGACATTTCAGTTTGTGGTTGATTTACGAAGTGTTCTATGGTGTCAATTGTGAATTTGTAAAGAGCCAGAGGGCAATTACCTGGTGTGGCATATGTGATTGATGGATTTTTTTTTAGTTTTGAAAGTTTTCGGGGAGTAGAAAGTGTGCCTGAAACCTGTAATAACTGTTTTAGATTAACAAAGGATTTGAACCAACGATCTAGGTTTTCATGCGAATATAGTATGCATATGTCATCAATATCGTTCTTCCTTTTAAGGCGGATCTTCACTAGACGAATTCGCACGCACGAATACTAAGTGAAGTCACATTGGTTGAAAGCGAATTTGCCTAGTGGAGATCCGCATTTTCCTCAGCCATCTTCTCTAAGTGCG
Source organism: Neoturris breviconis (assembly GCA_032360805.1). Lineage (NCBI taxonomy): Eukaryota > Metazoa > Cnidaria > Hydrozoa > Anthoathecata > Pandeidae > Neoturris > Neoturris breviconis. The sequence continues at coordinate 18,391 of JAULBZ010000361.1, forward strand.
AGTTATTTACAAATTTTTAATTTCCCAAATACCAATTGGCCTACTTATTGATTGGTCTAATTTAATCTGATTATTGACTATAATAGCCCGAAGCAAATACTCAAAAATCACTCCTCCACAGTGATTATTTGCTCTTATTTCGAGTACTGATGTTTATGTATTAGTAGGAGGTAAATACTTTTAGAGAAAAGCATAGAAATCATGGATTCAGAAAAGTGTAATGAAATTGGTTTCTTCGATCGTTTAGAGTGAAACTCGTTTAGGGGTCCATGTAAATGTTGCTTTATATTCAGTGGGGGATTTTGCGTTCCAGATTTGGGAGGCCTATATTTGGGGCGGAGGGGAGGTACTGTAGTTTAATTATATCAATTATATAATGTGCTACGTTTCGAGAGTTTAGTCTGTTTCTTGACGAGTGTGCTTAGATTTTTCCCTGTAGTATAGCCTATCCATTAATCCTGTCGTCCTCTAAATAAATGATCTCTTACATTCAGACAATTACGATACAATCGAAGTGATGCTGCTACGTTAATGAACTTGTGTCTTGTTCTTACTATATCTGAACTTATCTTCGGATTTGGTATGCATCGTACTGACAATGAAATGTTGTGTAAAGGTGTAGCTGTGGCGCTTCATTACTTCTTACTATGTGCATTGTTATGGTTGGGATGTGGGGCTGTGGTGTTGATTAGATTGCTGAAGAAGAAACACAGATGTCTACCAAATGAATATGATCCTGTCTTAAAGTATTATCTCATTGCATGGGGTGAGTTGCATGCCCCTGTGGAGGAGCATCTTTATTTTGATTTTTGGTCATCCCGCTGGCTGGCTGCAAATTAACCTCCAAAGATGATCTTCCACAGGGGAATACCGTCGTGAATTCAGAGGCCTGGAGTTATATTAGACCCTTATATGTTCATGGGGATACTACTTATCGAGAGACCGAAAGATAGTTGAACGTTTTACAGAGACACTAAGATATATATGCAATACTCAAATAAGGGAAAATAATCACTGATTAGGTGTGATTTTTGAGCATAGATTCAGGCTACAAGACCTGAAGCTATGCTTAAAAATCGCTCCTCTGCAGTGATTATTTGTTCTTATTTCAAGCACTGTTACTTCTTTATGTGGGCATTGTGCAGTTTTAAAGAAAGATATACTTAACATGTGTCAGCGAATAAAACCTTCCTTGTTTACTATTTGGTAGGTGCGGTGTTGCTCAGTTGTGGTTTCCCCAGCATGTGGCTACAATGTGAAGTTTCTGAAATAAGAAAAAATAATCACCGTGGAAGAGAGATTTCTGAGCATTGCTTCAGATTTTTAGCCTGAAGCAATGCTCGAAAATTACTCATCCACAGTGATTATTTGCTCTTCTCAAATTTGAATGTTGTTTTTGTAGGTATGCCATTAATTGTTTGCAGTATCACGGTTGCTGCGGATCGAAACAACTATGGAATGCCCAACTAGTAAGTTTATGCTCTCCTATATGTGATTGATATTGTATGCGCCAATATAAAGACAATGTTACATGTGGAGGAGAGTGTCATATCAGCGAAATTTCAATTGATTGATTACTTTTTTCTGAATTATTTATCACTATATACCTTTTCATAAAACAATGAAAACGAGGCGCTCGTTGCTCAAAGTAGAACTTGTTGCAGTGCAATAAGTTCCTTTTTGTGCAGTAGCCTCGTTTTCATTGTTTTATGGAAAGGACTATTTTACTTATTTTCATTCGTAGTTGCTGGATGAAACCTTCCGCGTCACTTGGTGGCTTTATCATACCTGCTAGTGTCCTCGCACTTATTGATTTGTGCATATTATGTTACCTTCATGCATTGATTAATCGAGTCTATCCGGAGCCGATAGAACCGACTAACGACGAAGAAGATGGGTTGGTTGATCGAGATCAATGTAATCCAAGAAGTTGCAAGTATAAAGTGAAGCCAGTTGTACCTTTAGAACAACGTTTTCCACTTCGAGATGAACTCATTTGTTACCTTCGAGGATGTTTGTCTGTATTGTTGTTATTCTCGTTAACATTCACTTTCACGATAATGATGTATTTGTATAAACGTTCTACGTCACAATATTTATATTATTTCTTCAGCTATGCTGCTGCTATTGTTAATTTACTCCTTGGTGGAGCAGTATTATTATTTTATTGTATCAAGCGCAAAGACGTTCGTAAACATTTACAAGAATTTATCGTACATTTAAGACATAAGGAACAGACACCTGCTGGAGATGAAGTGGAGGGCGATAAGTTAGTTCAATCGCCAACTATTGCTGTTAAAGAAAACGTACGTAACGGTCACATGTATGAACCATCTGATATCGTTTCAGAACATTCACACTTTCTGGAAATGACACGTGGTGTCTACGGATTGAGTGATCAAATTCAATCAGATGGCTCTCAAGTAATCGCTACTGTTCGAGTAGAACAGGGTCAAGCTTATGAAGGACGAGGTGAGTCACTTGAAGATCCTGATTGTGCTAAACGACCGAATGATATGCTACACATACCTCTATCAGATTTAGATCATTTTAGTTGTGAAGAAGACAAAAACCACAGGAAATCTCAATCCGAGATGAGTGAAGTTGAAAAGTTATCCAACGGTGGTCATACCTCCATTGGTGAGTGCTCTTTAACTTCATCGAGAAATAACAAAAGGGTTCGACCAAAAAATCCAGACATTCCAGAAAATCTAAAAACATTTGTGCCAGAAAATTGGCGACCAGTTAGACGACGTGGAAAGAGTAAAGGTGGCTCATATTATCCCTACTATATAACTGAGTCAAAACCAATCGCCTCATCTGTAGCTTATAGTTCCAAATCAAGTTCGATTGCTAGTACCACTGTCAGTGGTGTACCTTTGTATATAAATAAACAACGAGCAGCTAATAACTTAGCTATGTATAATGACTTGTTTAATCAAAACAGACCCCTCAATCCTATGGGTCCGATACGACAACCAATGGTACCTCCCGGTATAGTTAACGGTCATATATCACCAACTTCCTCGTATCCGATGCAAATGGTACCTAGCCCTGGTTTCTCACAAAAACATAATCCGCATTTACCGTTAACTATGCTTAATCCTGTCCAAGAACAAAACATGTATCCATCTTCTGTTGCTTCAGTTTCAACCAATCAAGAAGCTGTTACAAATAACAACAACACGGACAGAAACGAAAGCGGTAAAACGACGGAAGTAGAAGAATCGGAGGTCGAAGAAGATCCTGTAAAGATTGCTCCAATTATATACGTTGCTATGCCTCACGTGTCTATAAAACAATTTGAATTGCGGAGTGAAACAAGTGTTTGATTTGTTACTCTTCCGCGGAGCTTTATGCAATTAATCTAAGGAGAAGAGTTATTACGAGATATTTAGTACAGCCTCTAGATTAAAGCTACGCTTACACGCTACGATTAATCGGGGCGATTTTGACTAGCATCTTGAAAAATGGGATACGACTCGGAAAAATCTTTCCTCTTTCTCCAGATTTTTCTGAGTTGCAGCCGATTTTGGTGGTAGCCAAAATCAGCCCGATTAATCGTAGCGTGTAAACGTAGCTTAACGCGTTATTCATCAGCTCGTTTGCTAGTCTAAAAGTAACTGTTGGATATCACCTGTGGAGGAGTGATTTTGAGCAGCTTTTAAGCTGAAAACTATATTCAAAAACATTCCTCCGCAGATGTTGCTTTCTAGCTTGGCGTACTACGTTCGTGGCTATACCAGTGGTCGAAATAGGAGAAAAATATCACTGTGTAGAAGGATTTAATAGCTTCAGGCTACAAACCCCTCTTCCTCCGTAATTATTTACCCTTAATTCGAACGCTGATTATTACCCCCGAAAATAATTTATTGTTGAAATATTGCATATATGGGTGAGCGTCACATTTCCATTAGGCAGAATGCGAAAGTCAAAAGAAGACATTTCATTGGTAGAAATTGACGTCACACATTGAGAATTAAAGTTGGAAGTGTCCTTTCATTCCTCTTTGCTGTATTCGCTACTCATATTTGAACGACTCTCTTATTTCTAGAAATATTGCTTAGAACACTCAAAGTGTGTGTGGTGTGTATTTGTGGAGAAGGGGGTATGAATAGCGGCTTTAGTTTTGATTTCTTGCTTATTAATTGTGTTCATACTTCGCAGTAGTCTAGCAGGAACTAGACGTCGGATCATTGTTGAAACAAATGATTGACCAACAGCATTGTTGGTCCGATGTCACTTGTTTAGTGGTCTGAAAAAAGTGCTTCCTAAATTGCAAGCTAGTTGACATAACACTCTCCATTGTAGATTTATTTTAGTCGATTTATCTGGTTTGAGCTTGCCTAGATTTGAAGTATTGTTTGGAAACGGATCTTATTGGTTAGACAAGTCTTTAAAAAGTAAATTATTATCCTTGGAGACAAATATATCTGGTTACATCGGCCGGTACCAAGTCGTTTCTCAAAATTGTTTGTTTAAAGGAAAGCTAAACTTACTAATTTTGACTAAAAGGAAAAGTTTTAAAAATTGTGTTATGTCAGCCCCCAGTGGGCGAAAACTTTTCAACGTTGTTCTGGCGTCTTTACTGCTGACTTTGAACAAGTTTTTGCCCACTGGGCTAGCTTGGAATTTTTTTGGCTGTTGACTCAGTGATCTTCTCCGCAGATCTAACTAGCTTTTGAGATCATTTTAGGTATTTAATAAAAACAAATATATGTACATTAACAAATAATCCAGGAGCCCCAGCCTCCTAATTTTAGTTTTTTTTCTATTCGATGGATATTCATATAAGAAAGGAGAAAGAGAAAGCTAAGATTTTCTGGTTTTAGCCTGAGTATTTTCGTACTAACTTAAATTTATAGTTCAAAGAACATAGAATTTCCAGTAGGTAAAATCTTGTTCAAAGTCCGTAAGTAAATGCACTAGAACGTTGTTCTACCATCTTTACTGCGGACTTTGAACAAGTTTTTGTCCACTGGGTAGCTTCATATGTTACAAATGTAACCTTATAATTCATCAGCTAGTATAAATTTGATTACCACGAGGCGAAAAACTCGCTGCGAAAGCCTAATGAAGACATTGCATTGGTGGGAATTGACGTCACACCATGTGTGACGTCGATATCTACGGAATGTATTATTTCGGATTTCGCGGCTAATATTTCGCCTTGTGGAAATTTACTCTAATGCTGATTTTATTGTCCTATTCTATCTGGACATTGGGTGTCAAAATTTCATATCAAACGTTTTTATTTTATGATGTAACGCATATTTCATACGCATGCGCAGATAGTATGTATTTTTTTAAAGAACTAAACTATTTTATTTTTTATGTTGTCATTTTTTTAGAGACGTATTTATGCAATATCCTAGTAGCTACATGACGTCGAATTGACGTTGAAACAGCGTCAAAATATCGTCGTCAATACATCGTTGTTTTAACATTGATCCGACGTCGTGTGTCTACAATATGCTTTTATGTACATGTTTACTTGTATATATTTAATCGTTATAGAACATCGTGTAGTATTTTCTCTATGAGCATGCGATCCACAAATAGCGTCAAGAGAATTATGACGTCCTGTGACAATGGTACCGCTGTAGTTCTGGCGTCTTTTACTGTGGACTTTGAACAAGTTTTTACATCCTGAGATACTATATCTAACCATGAAACAACTCTTGAGATTCTTTGTAAAATGATTCATCATTTGGAATGTTCGATCGATATTATACGCAAATTATTTTGTTTTGTCGGGAGTAATCTGGTAATAGAAAATAAACAGCTAACGTGTTGCATTGTTTAGTGTTTAGTGAAATAATCAACTCAGCGTTGAAAATACGGTCTAAGTTATCCGTATCAGTAGGCAAAAACTTGTTCAAAGTCCGCAGTAAAGACGCTAAAACAACGTCGTTAGCGCCCATATTGCGAACTTTGAACAAGTATTTGTCTACTGGGCATATAAAGCGATAATTGGATTGTATTCGGTTTTGTTTTGTGCGATGCTGTGAAGCAATATTAAAGCTTTTTATATTCTTGTGCGCTAATTTCTTCTATTGTTTAGAGGGAACAAAACAAACAACGTGTTCGGGATTTTTTAGTGGAATGTTATCAGACAAAATATCCGTTTACTCGCGGTTAAGACACCATTTTGAATGATCATCCTACAATGTTTTGTGAACCTCGATTAAAAATGCTCTTTGTTATCACACCGAACCCTGTCCGGTGTATTTCCATATATGGCAATACGCAGTCCATATACAAAGTTATACGGGTCTATATTCGCTAGGCTTTCACGCAATATAAATAACCTTTGATCTCTCTTTTCCGCTTTCCGTTCCGTTTTTTGTATAAATACAGACGATTCAGCAAACCTTCATTTCTATTTCTGTAAGAAGTAAATCATCCTGAACATGTAAGTTTCTATTTGTTTTAACTTTTTGCCTTAATCGTATGAATCGGGCTATAAATAAATATTTCAAAGTGATTCGTTCTGGTACAGTATATATGTTTTGGCTTCTGATTCTGTAAGTGAAATCGAAAGTGAAATCACACTCGAAAACAACTTGAAAAACAAGGTCGAAAAAGAAAATATGCGAATTTTAATCCGCGCGAAAATAGTAAAATAACGTGCGCAAACTTGAATCTTCGCAAAGAAAAGGCACAGCGCGAATTTAAGTACAGTTAAAGTTTCTGCGCAGAAGAGTGTGGAATTAAAAATCATGAAACTGATTGGTTTATTCCGCGTTCTTATCATAATTGTTTTCCATGCGTTTCTTCTAAATGAGATTTGAACTCTTAACTTTTTGAGCACAACAACTGCGAAGATTTGTTATGTCAACGAAGCATTGATTTGACACTTCGACTAAGGAACCAATTAACTGCAAGATCGTTGTCTCAATACACTTCTCCTCTGTTTATATTGGTTTCCAAATTGTATCCGATGTCTTTCTCCTTTTTTAGGTATTTGATTCTACTAGCTGCGTTTTTGGCATCTTGTGTTTATGCAGATTGTAAGTGATTGATTACGCATATCATTACTTAAGTTCTGGTTATGGCAGCCTTTACATGGACTCCTAAATTCACTCTAAACAATCTTGCAATTGATTGGTTTTCTGTTCCAAAGAAACCAGTCAATTGCAAGTTCGTTTAGGGCAAAACTCGTTTAGAGGTCCATGTAAAGGTTGCCTAAGTAAATAATTGAAAATAATTTGTGGATGTGGTATATTTTTATTGATAAAGTTTTATAAATTTTTGGAACAATTAACAACTTTCCAATAAATATATTGAATTCAAGTTTGTCCACAACCGCCCTTTCACCGTTTTCAAAGAACCTGTAGGATCTATAACCCACGACATAACTTATGAGACATTTTTCGAATTTCAACAAATAATACACGGCACAAGTAAAACAATTGCGAAAAATGCAATTTAAGACTTTTTGTCTGAGTTAAAAATTCGAGCTTTTGGACTAATTTCAAATAATTATGTAAGGGTTTGTAGCTACCGCTTTACAAGTATCTTTTCTTTTTTTTAGTGAACAGTTGTGCGCATAAAATTGAGCCAATCGGATGTTATGCTGATGACAGGAATAATCGAACCCTCAATAAGGAGGTATATATTACTCTTTATCGCACTTTTCTCAGTTTCTTCGGGTCGTTGTGTCAAGAAGTTGTCGTTCTGACTCCTTACATGTCAATAAACGGCACTCTCATTAAAATTTTGATGTCATGTTTTTCTCACTAATTTATTTTGTCACCTAAATTTTCAATTAGTAAGAAGAAAGACAAATAACTTCCTGATGAACCAGCCAGCAATAACGTTCTAGGTTGGTCGTGTCGCTAGAACGAATTGAGATATGTCGTTTCTAGGTCAAATACACCTTGTTTTTTATATAAGACCAACATTCATAAGAACATTAGGCTGGAATTTGATAAGTTAAGAACATGCTCCAAATGTTTAAGCTAGCTAGACTATTTTTACCCATTTTCTTTGTTTTCTTTTCTTACTAAAGCTTCATCTGTTTATACTGGGATGTTTTTATTTATTGACCAGACAGACCAGGGACAATTAAGAACATTAATCTTGTGATATTATCATTGGTAAATTAAGCATTATAATAATAATGGCTGCTGCATATGATCCAGTTTATCTTCGTACACAGACTTAGGCTGTCGAAATAAAGCCTGGAGCTCCGTCACAACGATTATTTGCTCTTATTTCTGCCACTGTATGACCGAATATACGGACTGTATCTAGATCTTTTTAAAAATGAAGAAAACGAGGCGTTTGTTGCTAAAAGTATAAACTTGTTGAATTGCAATAGTTTCCTTTTTGTGCAGTCCATCATTTGTAAATTTGAAGTGTTTCATTTTAATTTTAGATACTAAACGGACGTGATGTAACTAGTGAAGTGTATTCTGAACCATTTCTCGATTGGTCAAACTACAACGAGTGGTTATCTGATTTTATTTGCAAGTATGTGATATTATTATATTAGTTATTGAGCATGAGTGTCAACATTGTTCTCAGGGCTTCTTGACTTTTTGATATTTTGAGAAGGCAAGAAACCTTGGTAACGAGGTTGCGCGAGTATGATATTTAGCTTAAACGTTTCTTCGTATTAATGCAGTACATTATCAAAAATCTGTTTTGGGGAATTTGACTTTTTAGGGCGAATCCATGGCAGAAAAATTCCTTTCTCGATATAGCTTCTGTACACTTGGTGAGGGAATTGATTACCCCTTCGCAACTTTTGAACGTCTAACATTATAATGATGAAACTTTGTAAACTTACTATAATTGTACAAAAACTGAAGTTCCAGAAAACATTGAAAAGACGTCAGTAAATAATTTATACCGTCTAACATTTAGGTGTTCAAAAAAAGCCTTTGCGCAAGGGTACACTGTGATCGGTATTCAATTTTATGGCGAATGTTGGGTTGGACATAACGGAGAAAATTATGATAGAATTGGGGAAGCAAAAACATGCTCTGATTCAAATGAATTTACCAAAGCTCATGACAATCTAGAGGGAGAGTGTAAGGTTGAAACTGGACAAGCATCTACTAACTTTGTATACAGAATCGCACCATCTGGTAAGGAATTTATTCGTCAAGCCTGAGTGATAATTCTGTTAAGAGTCGGTATCCACGAGGCGAAATATTTTCATCGAAAGTCAAAAGTAGACGTTTCATTGGTAGAAATTGACATCACACGTGTGGCTTTCGCGCGAAATTTTCCGCTTAGTAAATCGACCTTAATTTTTCTTTATTCTTTTTTTTAAGCTAGACTGATATAATTGTTCGTAGGCCAAGAAGTCAGGAAATCGAAGAACGATATGCTCTATAACCGCAGTTGGAACGGGAAACTACGGCGGTGCTAGCCTAAGTTTAATCAAAATGTATTTATCTGGGGTTATTTTTCCACACTTTCCTCAAATTCAGACATAACTGATCTATATTAAGCAAGAAAACACGAAATGTTAGCCTCGATGATAACCAAGTACTTTCTAGTCGAATTCTTAATCATGTTTAATATTTTGATATACGAAAACGAAAAAACATTTATCTTCTAGCATGCAATGCTTACTATGAATCAGTTGGTTGCTTCAGAGATCATCAAAAGCACCCGCGACCAATGCCTTACTACATTGCTAATGAACGAGATTACAGTATTAGCAATTGGAATGGTAAATTGGTTGATTGGATAAATTGGAATACATACGGTCCAAACATGATTTGTCGTTGTGCTGAATTGGCTAAATCACAAAATCATGACTTGTTCGCAATTCAATTCTGGGGTTAGTCACAGATTTTTTTTGTCTGTTACCATTCAGTGCTTGAAAAAAAGCAAATAATCACTATGGAGGAGTGATGTTTGAACATAGCTGCAGGGTATAAAACCTGAAACTAAGCTTAAAAGTTCCTCCGCCACAGTGATTATTTCCTCTTATTTCGAAATTTGGAATATCTATCTCTAGCAAATCCCCTGTTGAAGTCAACAGTAGCCTTATTTAGGCCCGTTTGGGCCCAATTTATACTGTTTTTGCCGTCTTTGAGCTGAGCTTACTATGTGTAACAATGAATATTTAATCTGCTCATATGTACATTTTACAGACCAGAATATAATGACCGAAATAGTTAATATTAAAATGGGCAAAACATAAAACCTTATAGCAAGTAGTATGTAGATAACAGTATGTGGGTAACACAGTCTTTCCTCTTTCATTTGGATACACGGGTACTTTGAACAGACCGACAAGCTTGACTAGTTCTTTGAAGGCATTACAAGGAACTGTAGTGGAAGAGGAAATGTGTTCTTTGTTTCAAATAAATAATATTGCCATTAAGGTTTTGTGAAAACACTTAAAATCTAAGAAACACAAAAATAAACCTTTCGAAAAAATCCAAAAAACGATGTCACGAAATCTTATCTTATCATCTTAACTTGTTTATATAAGTTAGTGAACCCTGCCGGCACATAACGTTAGAATTTCGTTAAAAAGAAGTCAAGAGGTCGTTTTGACATTGTTCCGACGTCGTGTGCCCACTATGAAGTAACTAGGAAAGTTGATAAGAGCGTGGCCGAGTAAGTCACCGTGATGACGAAAATTATTCTGATGGCTATATCGCAGAAAGGACACTAACTTAATGTCACTGACCCGATCTCAATTCAACGTCGAATGGATGTCACTCTCTAGCCGTTATTTTGCTGACTTTAAACAGGTTTTTACTGTCTGGGTAGGAGGCGATAATATTGGTATATAGCAACATTGGATATGTAAATTAGTGCTCGAAACAGCCTATCTAGTCGACAAAAACTTGTTCAAAGTCCGTAGTAAAGCTGCTACAACAACTTCGTGCGACATTGTTCTTGGGTATTTACTGCGGAATTTGAACAAGTTTTTGTCCAAGCTAACCTAAACTCTCTCATCCACAATAATTATTAAATCTTATTTCAAGCACTTTAAATGTGACATTTTATCAAATCCTTAAAAAAGACTTCTTCTAGGCGTTATAAATAAACGTCCAGTGAACGAAAACTTGCTCAAAGTCCGCAACAAAAATGCTAGAAAAATGGCTTTGATCAGATTGCACTATAATTAAAGCTACGTTTACACGCTACGATTATTCAGGTTGATTTTAGCCTGAGTTCCAGTGGAACTGGAACTCAGGCTAGTTGATTTTGGCTACCATTAAAAGTTGGTAGGAAGAGTACAGATTTTTCCGAGTCGTAGCCGATTTATCAAGGTGATAGTCAAAATCGGCCTGATGAATCTTAGCGTGTGAACGCAGCTGTATGGGAACAATTACTAAGCAAATGCAGTTAAAAGTATAGAGTACTCTATTCATACACTAAAATATTTTGATTTGCTAAATTTCGAGAGTACTTTAAAACTTATATTTTTGATCTATTTTAAAATCAAACAAATTTCCTTCACAAAGTCGAAAATTAACGTTGAAAACGTTGTTCTAGCGTCTTTACTGATGTCTTTGAACAAGATTCTGCGCACTGGGTAAACACCATAAAAACCTGTTAGTAATATAAATACATTTTCAGGTGAATGTTGGAGTGGATATTCAAATGCTACATATGACAGAGATGGTACATCTAATCGATGCCGTGGTAAAGATTTTGCAAAATGCGCATGTAACTCGTATTTTTGTGTTGGAATGGCTAAAGCAAATTATGTTTATAAGCTAGATAGTAATCCAAATGAATGAGTATGTTCGAAGAGAAGATACAAACATGGAGTATTTAAGTTAAATTAAGTTTATACTCGCAAGTGCCTGATTGTAGGGGGCTTCCGATATTAGCAAACTTTTTCATCTCTAAGCACTTTAATAAGCTCTCTCCCTCCCCCAACTTAAGCAACTTTCACACAATATCTCATAACCCTACCCAAATATTCAATATCACTCCTTCGTAGTTATTATTTGCTCTTATTTTCAGTACTGCATTTTATGGTGAAGCAATTTACAACCTCCATCCCAGCGCCTTTTCTTTCGTACTCGGGGGAAATGCCATGGGAAAATGACCAAAATTCGGCTCAGTGACCAATATATCCTCCGTTTTTTTATAAAAAATATACTTTACGATTGGTCCAGTATTTACAGAAGATTTTTCTGAGGTATTCACGACACGACTCTTATCGTATTTTATTGAATAAGCGTCCTTTCTTATCTAAGCGACTCCCTATGGCCCCCTCCCTATGGTCCAAACCATACAATGAAGGGTTAAAAACGATGTTGATAAAAAGGTTTCTCTATTTTCACAAATTTGCAAACGTCTCCCTCGAATAAGCGAAAAAAAATCGAAGAGACAAAAAGAGATTGTTTAGATATGAAATGAGAGGGTGCTAATCCTTGTAAAATTTGTTCATTAGTATTATTATTATTATAATTGTATTTTTATTATTTATTGGCAAGTTGCCATGAGGGTCACTCGTCTTTGGTTTCGTATTTGTGAGTCAGTGCGTGCGTAACAATTTTACGAGTGTTTTATGCGTTTTCCACTTTTTTTGATTTGTTATTCATTGAATTAGCTGTGCAAAAAACCATATATTTAGGCATAGATTAGGTCAGTACTGTTTAGGCATAGATTAGGTCAGTTTACCAAGAGAGATAATACAAATATTAAAGGTAAAAAATCACTTTTAGAATTTTTTTAAAATATCTGCCTAAAATATCTGTCCATATGAAAATTTTTTGTTAGTAACATATCCTGAAAGTTTTATTCCGCAAAAATGAATCGTTAGCTCAGGGCTAGTTGATCTCTTCGTCAAGACTTGATTTCTCTAAAGAAATACAAACGGTCCTGATGAGATTGGGCGAACGTTTATACTTTTTTAGAATTTAATAATAGTGTGCTGTGAAGTATTATGGTTTGTAAGTGATAATAATAATATTGAAAAACTATTTATTGAACTTTTGTCTATTTTCTTGGACTTGTTTAGTACTTTTAAGGATAACCTAGCTTTAATTGGCTTATGCACCCATGTACCATAGTCCGAACCTCTACATATATTTGACATATATTTGACATTTAGCTACATCGTATGTGTACCGATGAAAAGAATTATATGAAACCAAACACGCAAGCTAATAGGTATATTAACGTGGACTATGCCTTCTCATATGTGAGAGGCGCGACACGTACAGAGAAATTCTAAAGAATCCATAGACCGAGCTAAACAAGCTACAATCATGGGCATAACTTAGGAGATATTTTACAAACTTATAGGCGAATATTCCATAACATAAGAGATCAGATTTGTGCACATAACAATCTGCTTTCTGCATAAATTGTAATTTTTAAGAATCAACAAAAATCCGTATTCTCTCTATTGGCAATCGAAGACGTCCATGCGAATTTCATAAATTTCATAAAAAATATATTTATTCAGTTTTGAAAGAAAGATAACAGGAAGGCCTGATCCGGGTACTTTGCAGCTACTTAAAGGTACAAAATCACCCTCAGATTTTTTTTTAAAATTTTCCTTCTGTAGTTAAGATGAATGTTAATATTGCTACTAACATATTTTGAAGATTTGACTCCATAAGAATGAATATTAGTCGATATGTGTGGCAGCCATCTTGTTTGGCCAAACATTTTCCGTTTTCAAAGAAAATAATTGCTTGTTTTACCACTTCTTGACAATTTTAGACTCTGAAATTTTCTGAGTATGTTCAGTGTGCTGTGTGTCACTTATCCATTTGACATAGATATTGAAAATTTGACCAAAAAAGATGATTATGTACCTTTAAGGATAATCTGTACGCTCAAACTGAAAGTACTCAAAAGAATATTTTTTTACATGTGTGTGATAATACTCCTTGAAAAGAGCTTTCCAATAGATAATAACCAAAAAAAACTAAAAAAAAATAAAGGGTGTCTTTCAACCTCGTCTCCAAGGCCTAAAGAGTTAGATATAAAAGGCCCTGGTAACGAGGTTTGGTGACTTTTTCCTTTTACAATATAATATAATCTCCAGTTCACAGACTTATGTGTATAATCTGCAGTACCGCGGGGAGGGGGGAGGTGGGGTGGAAATTCTTCTAAATTTATTAAGCGGGGAGGAGGGATGGAATAACCGGACGGAGAGGGTTGGCAAATCTCTATAGTTACTGAATAAAAATGATGGAACTTGTACTTTACTATCTCTGTCCCATGGTTTGTATAGCAGGCATTTGGTTAGGGACTACACGTTTCTTTTTTATATAAGAAACCGGTTTATAAGAAACCTAGTACTGGAATCTTCAAAAATCAAGAAACTTTTGCTACTACAATTTTTCCTGCTTTTAATGGAATTGTACTTTTTTTAGTAAGCTACAAGATGCAATTAAAACATACTTACTCGTTATTGTTGTCCGTTTTGGTCTCTGTACTTTAATAATATTTGAAAAATTTAAGAAACTTTTAGAACTAAAAACCTTCAATTTTGAC
>JAULBZ010000362.1:0-18324 GCA_032360805.1 Neoturris breviconis
ATGGCACCTCACCGGGAATTGAACCCGGGCCGCTCCGATGAAGTTGGAACGTACTGACCACTATACTATGGTGCCATCTTAATAGAATAGATATTATAATAGATATTGCCACATTATGTTAGCATATATTTAAGTCACGTGTCATCATGACCTTAATTGGTCACATGCCTTGTATCTCAATGGTCAATTTTCACAAATATTTATCTATTTTACAAAGGTTTGAAGACCAGTAGCTTATGACTCAAATACTCAATTACTGCTGACTTTAAACACATTTTTGTCAATTGAGTTTAGTGTATAATTTGTGGTTAGTTTTATTTGGCCACGTTAAATTTCCATAGGATATGCACAAAATCAAAAGATTGTATTAAGTTGAGCGAAATTTTATCCTTCTATCAATTAATTTGAGAAGTATTTCTATAAGTTTGTGGAGAGTCTTAATTAACATACCGGAGGAGTGCCGATAATTAAATAACAAACAATTTTGATATCATTATACTAATAATCGCTGTATAATCGCTCTTTCGTGTTTTGCATTTACATACAAGATCTAAATTCCATAGATGAGAACAAACACGAGCCATCAAAACAGGATGAATCAACACTCGTGATTATAAAGTTAGATACAGAATACGGTTATGGGATACGGTTATTGGTTTTTTGAAATTGAAAATGGAATTTCAACCTGATGTAAACTTTCTTGGTTAACGCATTAGTAAGTCAATACGCAATATCTCCATAGTGGGCAAAACTTGTTCAAAGTCCACAGTAAAAACGCTAGAAGAAGGTCTTCGACGGTACGGACTGTCACAAGTTGTATTAACCAGTGGGTGGGTACACGACGTAGATTCAATGTTGTAATAATGTGGAAACGACGTCGTAACGTTGTTTCAACGTTGATCCGACGTCGTGTGCCTGCAGGACTCAATGGACGTTTTGTTAAAGATTTATTTGCAGGGTTCAATGGACGTTTTGTTAAAGCTTTATTTGGATTAAAACATTACTCTGCAGTATTAAATAAACAGGAAATAAGACGCTTATTAATTCTTGGAAATTCCCCAAGCTCCCTCTCTCCAATATTATCCCAATTTCCCCGCGTATTAACTTTTACCAAATCAACAATAGCTTAAAACAGTCAACTCGCTAAAAATTCTAAATACATGATAAAACATAGGGAAATTAGCTAACTAAAAAAAGTTAAAAGTTAACTAAACGAGTAGTCCCTAACCAAGTACCAGCTACACAAACCCTGGAGATAAAGATAGTAGAGTACCGTTGCTATTATGTTTATTTAGTAACTATAGGAAATTGCCACTCCCCTTATTTCATCCCTCCCTCGCTTAATAAATTTATTAGAATTTCCAACCCACCCCCGTTATTAATTTGTCTTTCACATCGGGCATTATTCCTACAAATATCCAAATGATAAGAGAGTTGACTTATTGACCACCGGATTTGATTATAATCCCATTCTAATTTTTCTATGATAGATGTTTTGTATTTTAGGGAAGCTTCCGGCTCAATTGTTTGAAAATATATATATATATATTTTAACGAAAATAGATAACCTTAAGAAATTGAATTCTCCATTTTCTTGAAAGCTTCCTTCTTTAACGTTTGAAACAATTGTGATGCGAATACCTAATTAAATGTTATTATCACATTATAAAGTTAATGAGTATAATTATTGCAATAATGATAATAATAATTTCAAGTACTAGTAATAACAATAATTAGAAACAAAACTGTGTGACTAACGGAACTGCTAGTTAGGTAGTTATAACCTTAATCAGGCCGAAGGAGTACGTGACTTAAATATATGCTAGCATGATCTGGCAATATCTATTATAATATATATTCTATTAGATTATCAAGTTTGTTTAGCCTGGTATTTGACCTAAAATTAAAGAGGAGTTGGAAGTTTCTAGTCGCTTGTTGCTGGAAAAATTGCACAAATGCATATTGTTTTTCAAAATCTAGTTACCAGGGCAACACAAATATAAAATTGGGTATTTTCTTTTACATTTTTAATTGACCAATGAGAAGTTAGAAATGGCCTGAAAATCTCGGTTTATTTCGCTCAGTGGTTGCAGAGTATCGCCAAAACTCCCCTCGCCAGGCCAAACAGGGTTAATGATGATATATAGAAGTTTTACAAGATAATTTCCAGGCGTTGTGTAAGGAATGCATGATATACATGTAGTTGTTGTGGAATGATTGCATGACATACAGTGTATGTACAGCTAAAAGCTCAAAACTGTTTGCGATGATAATAATAATAAACATAAGTTTCACGTTTGTGGCAACCAGAGAATACTTGCTTTTACTTTCAACACTCTAAATGGTTTTTGAATGTTTACATTTTTGTCTTATAAAATATCAAATGCTTAGAATATGCTCTACAGAGCTGGTTATCAATAAATCAAACACTATAGCTTTGTTATTCTGACCACAAAATACAAACCCTGAGTCTATATATAGACCTTGCAAGCTCGTTTTGCATTATTGCATTATCGATATTGGGCTTGGATTTATCGGCACAGAATAACAAAACAGTTACACCTATTTATCAGTGACAAGTTTATAAGCAACAGTAGGAATTTTGTTTCACTAGCAACACCACATACTAAAACTGACACATTCTTCAACAGCAACACCACATACTAAAATTGCCACGTTTTCAAAATTTTCAATATAAAGTTACAATGACACTTTGCCAACAAGCGATAAAACCTAATTCGAACACACTTTACTTCTACAACCATTTACATAAATTGTGAGACATTTTACAAATTTTGTCGCAAAATAGAAACCTGTGTTAAAATTCCGAATTTTTGCAAAAATTCCTCATTGTTTCAAGTATTAATGTTAAGATTGTAGCTACATTTCATAAGTGTCTCTTCATATTTGGTAACTTCCTACAAACTCACAGTATCTATAGACTACCTAGCCTGTAGTGTCCTCTACTAAAACTTGTGTTTCCACGCTTAGCAACAATCTAAGCAACATCAGTACTAAAACCAATATTTTTTAAACAACTACTAATGTATTAGATAAATATTACAAGCTCAGCAAGATAACATGTGTGCGAGTCTTTGGGTGATAGAAACCAGCAGGCACAATGAAAGTAAAGGCTGCTTGCAGCTGAAGTGAGATCCTCTTGCCACGGTGAGAGGCGCATCATTGACCGACCTATTCTACTCCTAGAAAGGTTTGAGTAAGAGCACATCTGTTGGGACCCGAAAGATGGTGAACTATGCTTGAGTAGGGCGAAGCCAGAGGAAACTCTGGTGGAGGCTCGTAGCGATTCTGACGTGCAAATCGATCGTCAAACTTGAGTGGACAAAACTGCCTAAACTATTACAAATTGGATTTTCTTTTCGTCCATAGTTAATTATATATGTTTTTATATTTATTGAATTAATCAAGTACGTAGCTTTTTTTTTCTTGCTACTCATTTCAAAAATAATCAGCTTATTATAGAGTGTTTATTATTATAAGTGAGTTATTATTATAAGTGTTAAAAAACTTTGGAATCATTGGCATGACTGTTAATACATTCACTAAAAGAAATATATAAGGTTCTCGTTGATATAATTTCTGTACTAAAATGGAGGAAGGAAATGGGAATGTAGAGCCGGATCATGATTCATATATTGATGATCATAATGCTCAACAGAACACAACAAATGATGAAACTGAAGTTCCTATGCAAAACTATCCAGAAATTGCAGGAATCTCTTGCAAGATTGCACCGGCTACCAACTATATGACCTCTGACCGTACTGGTGCAGTGAAAATTAGATTCAGCAATACAAAAGAAAGCTTGCCATCAATGCAAGCAATTTCTGTTATGCAATTGATGGATAACACAGTGAAGAAATTTGCAAGCAGAACTGCAATGAAAGTGGAACGTGATGGAAAGTGGATATCTTGGTCATATCATGAGTATTTGCAAGAAATAAAAACTGCAGCAAAAGGTTTTATTAAGGTACGTGCATGGAAACTAGGGAGCGTTTGAATATGATATACTTGTAAGATCGTAATGCTACGGTTATACATAAAGAAGCTTCTTTATGTTTGATTCAGAGTTATTTTACCTTGCATACATTCGACGTCCAATAATTGTCGAAATGACCTAATTTCAAAATGTTGTCGATTCCCCACTTGGCGACCATCCTCATTATGTTGCTTTCATACAAAGTAACTAAAGTCTGGAATTTTTTTTACATACGATAGTTTATAACCTTATTGGATTAATTTTGCGCAGATTAATTTTCGCGTAATTAGCGGATTTTGGCAATTTCCGCAAAATTAAATCCGCGCGAAAAATCCTAAATTTGCGCATCCATGAAATTAAATTCGATTGAAAATCGTTGGAAGGACTGATTACTGAATAAGAGCTTGATTTAGAAGATGAAATGCATTTTATAAAAAAGGAAAATATCGTACAAAAAAAGAATATTTTTTTTCTTTCTAATTTTATGTAGCGACCACGAATATTAACCTCCGTGGAATATTTGAAAATCAACCATTTGCAAAATTAAATATGAAATTGGAAATTGTTAAATAGGAAATTGTTGAAAATTAAATAACCATGAAATTTAATCCGCGCGAAAAATCCAAAATATGGCTCCCGTGAAATTAAATCCGCGCAAAAATTAATCCACTTAAGGTATGCTGGGGGGAGGGGGAGGGTTCCGCCCGCTCCTGCCTACCACATTATTTATGGTAACTATCGAACCACGTGAGCGATAATGCTGAAACTGACGTAGTCTTAATATAAATCTATTTGACACGTACGGATTAAGTTTGAGTATCATACCCCCAGTAGATCAGAAGTTATTGGTCATGATCTGAAACCAACTATTTTCGAGTGAGAAATTCTATGTAAAAATCGATATCATTATTTTATCATAACTTAAATAAATCTTAACTAAATGTTAAAATAAATCTAATGTGGTGAAAGTACGCTTGATTGATAAAGTGGTTTGAAAAGTAGCCTTGATAAGTTTTCCTCAAAGAAAACGAAATACGCTGTAGTGTTAGTTATTTATAATACAAAAATATTACTAAAGAAACATTAAAAAGGCAATTCCATACAATTCTACACAATTCCATATCTATATTTTAATCCTTATAAAACAATATTAGTGATTTTGGCGTAATAGTTTTAGAGCAGTAGAATCTGTGAACACCTGCCAAAAAGATTTATAATTTTTGGATAGGGTTAAAGTGAAAAGAAAACGCTTCATCGGTAGAACTCACGCAGCATGTCAATTGTTAGCAATGGAATGTGTTTGTTCACACGTCGAGTGCCTGCACCTTTTTTTGCGTTTTGTTGTAACCCTATTAACACTAGGCTTTCTAGGGGCTCTTCAACACTACAGGGGGTGGGGGCGGATTCCGCCCCCCTCCCTGGAGATCTCCGGATTGCTTTGGTATTACACCATGAAACTTGGCACGATATTAGTACCAACAGTAATGAACATCTTGGTCCAAATTTGTTTTTAATGACGTCATTATATTTGGTGACGTCATCATTTTATAATTTTAACTGGAAATTTTCGTGAATTTTTTCTTCTTCTTGTTTTTAAACGTAAAACCTAAAAATAGTAAACGAAGAAACAAAAAAATGTTTTATAGTACTAGTGACCTTTAAAAGGTCAAGGAGGATAGAGACGGATTTTCGGAAAACTTTTATTTGGAAAAATTGTCTAAAGAACAAAAACTAAAACTCTAAAAAGTTCAGCTCCATAGCGCATTCCAATCAAGAGAGTCGGAGGAAGGGGAGGGGGATTCCGTGCTAATAGGGTTAAATGTAATTAATATTAATATTTCAGCTCGGTTTAGAAACATATCATGGCGTTGGTATTCTTGGATTTAATTCTCCAGAATGGTTATTTTCAGATCTGGGAGCGATATACGCAGGGTAAGTAATACATTTAAAAATTATTATTCAAAAACGCTTCCAGCCAAATTTCCGTTTGAACATGAATTCGAAATTAGTTAGTTGAGTGATGATTATTCGAGTCGGTTTAATCACATCAGCTGAGATAGAAATCCGACGAGTATGTACTGTTACTTGGCCAAATGAAGGGATACTTTCATAATTTGCAACGCAAACGATATTTGAATAAAAGTTGAAGTCCACGAGGTGAAAAGTTCTTTTTAAAGAGAAAACATTTTTATTGGTACTGGCATCACATGATGTTGACGACAATTTTCTGGCAGACGGATTATTTATTTTTACTTTCACACATAATTTTATTTGAGGTGTCATTAGATTCGTTGTGACTTCACCAGTAACACGTGTTGGTATCACATCGATGTTTGTTCAAAATACTTAAATATAAAAAATATGTGATTACTCGAACTTAAACTTGACTGGTGGTCTGTTTAACCCTATTAGTTTTATCATAACTTCAGAAGAAATGTCTAGATATTTTGGGACTTTTCCTATAATTTATCTAGGATCATTTCGAATTTTTATTTTGGTAATTAAGGATAATTTTCCGTTAGCTACCAAATTTTGACAGATGATTATTATTTTTGCTTAAAAATCACTTTGGTAAATAGTTCTTGAATTATTTTTTTCACCTAAACAATTCTTTTGCACCACCTGTTTTGGTTCTGATGACGTCATCAAAAGTATTGACGTAATCAAAAAAATAATTATGCCGAAGAGTTATAGTTAAAAGTTATAGAGGGCGGGCACAAAGTATCCCCCCATACATTCAGAGCTTAAATGTTAAGGTTAAAAGAAACCATCTGTTCGGTAGCACATTATTTTTCTTGTTTCTTTTATAGAGGTTTAGCAACAGGTATTTACACGACAAATAATCCTGAAGCTTGTCGTTATGTATGTGCTGATGCAGGATGTAACATTATCGTAGTAGAAAACGAATATCAGCTCAAGAAAATTGAACAGGTTTGTAAATATAGATGATGTAAATAATGACGTTGTAAGTTCATGAAAGACTTCTGAATACAGTGTAGTATACATGGGCGTCATATCAACAAATATGACGTCATAATCAATCACCTTATATGACAACAATCTGCATAAGTGTTAATTATTTTGATAATATGGAACACATTGTTTATTCAGTTCTAAAACTTATCTCATCAACAAATTTAGGTTTCAATGATTCTATTCATATTTAACCTGGTTGCTTCCATGGATGATGTGACTTCAATCTTGTATGATGCTACCCAAACTACTCTGGCATGAATAGGTTTAATAAAACCATATTGTCACAAATGAGATACTTGTCTTGAGGACTTAGTAATAGTTAGCAGATGCAGAATTTGTTTCCACTAAATAATCAAAAGTCATAACATTACACCACAATCTAGGGATATTTGTGTTCGGATTCAAGCGTATGTGCCTATATCTAGGGTGCAAACCTAAATGCCAAGTCATGGGATATGATGTAGTCTTCTCTTTATTCTATTTTAGGTATGGGATCAGTTACCAGAACTAAAAGCAGTCATACAATACCTAGGAGAAATTACTGACAAAAAAGATAATATATATACAGTAAGTTCACATGCCGACGTGAAGGAAAAATATTTCCCCGTGTATCCCATCATTTTATGGAGATCCCCTCAATTTATGGAGATAAGTAAGTAAGCGAGTAAGTAAGTGAGTAAGTTGCTAACGTAATCGGAAGTTTAATGTTCTCAGGGAATCCACATCGGTTCAGTGGTTCTTCCTCCCATCCGACTGTCAACAAAGTTAACTCACCGTTAGAGATTGCTCTAACTTTCCCCAGGCCAGCATGCGGTCAGTCGGTGTACGCTGCATTTAAAGCGCATCGGAGTGGAGTATCGATTCCAGTTTCTGCAGCGGGATTTGATCCCCAAACGCACTGGTGAAAACCGAAGGTGCATACCACTACACCATCACTGCATAAGGTTAACCTACTGCTAGAGTTGCACAAGGTATTGCTCTAACTTGTCCTCATGACCAGGATGCGGTCAGTCGATATATATGCAAATGATGTTATTTTTGTTTATTTTTTCTGATTAGAATACCATTTATGATAGTCAGAAGAAGATCATTCAATTTAAAACTGTTTATATCATTCATTCTGTGTGAGATAAATTTGAAACCGCAGTTGTATAGCCAACAAAACGTTATTTTCTTATTTTTCGACATACTGCGCAAACAAATATCCCTTAGGGGGGATTTTTTACATTGGTTTTTATATTTGTTTTATTATTATAACACAGTTATATATCACCTAGTCAAAATTTTAGATTTATAGCACATCCCGTTAAAAAATTATTTGGGGGTGTCATTGAAACACCAGTTTTAATCACTCGGTACCAAAAGGGCTAATAGCTACAACATAAATACTTGAGATATTTGTGGAAAAATGTGGCATTTAAAATCGGACGAAAAGGCTTAAATTTTGATTAGCAAGCAAAACAAAGTCGCCATTTGAATTCATTCCAAGAGCCTGGATTCTAGACTGCTAGAAACAATATAATTAGTTGAGATTGTAAAATCAAAACCAGTTAAGGTCCAGGGGAGCGGATTCCGCCTAATTGAAATCTCAGTATTGGCAGAACATATAGTCATGAATCTTAGTATGATAATACTACAACATCTATTAAATACTTTGGAATATTTATTTCGTTGTTGGCGTCATCAAGAATTTGCAATTGTATTCTGTCGAAGCATATAGACTTATTTTTATGTTCTGTTTCAAGATTCAGAAAGTTAGTATAAGGTTTTTTAACAGAACGAGCGATTTGGTGCTGAAGTTAGCATAAATTCCAAAATATCAGTCATGACGTCATCAAATAATGTTATGAAAATGTGACGTCATAATTAGAATGTTGGTATAAAGATAATCATGCAATTAGTCATTGCTAAAATTTTAAAATCTCCGGTAAATATTGAATGAGTTAACATTTGTTGTTCTTTCACTTTTGTAATGATTTAAATAACTATTGAAGATCACTTGCCATGATCATGAAAACTGCCAAAGATGTCACAAACTTTCAAAACTTCAGCGTTGACACAAGTCGTTTTAATATAACTGTCTGTATTGCGTATAAATGTCACATGAACAGATAATTACTTTTTCGTTTTAGTGGGATGAATTCATGCAGATAGGACGCAATGAAAATGACACCGAATTGAACAAGAGAATGCACAGTCAAGCACCAAACCAGTGTTGCACGTTGATATATACGGTAAGATTTATTGAACTTTAAGCAATTATTGGAGAATTATTAAAGAGGAGAATTTTGAGTCAATATGTTATGGTTTGTTTTCATCTAGGCGGAAACTTTGCTATGCAAGTCATAGTCTTAACAGACTGTTTTTCTCTGTGTCTGATTTGCAAAGATGCCCTACCCTTAACCAAGATATGCAAGGTTTCTCTCTTGTACATCTTTGTTTTTTCTTTTTTTTCAACGTTGTATATTGTTTTAGGTTTATAGACTTTTATATTTCTGCATTGTTATTAATTTTAATTATCAGAATACATTTACTTAGTAAAAAAAAAATGCCCTACCCTGCGTTTTTTTCTTAATAACTTTGTTTATGGTGCATTAAACGACAAAAATTGCACAAGTCTGCCACAATACCTATTACAAACGTTTACAATGTATTCAGAAAAACTGGTGTTTCCGTTTCAAAATGCAAATTATATATGAAGTGGCATATTTATACAATAATTTTGGAAGACAGAATACTTCAAACACGCGCAGATACAATTTTCTATTGTTTTCAAGGAATCCTATTGTTCTGAAGGCAATAGAAAGACAATAGCCTATTTTCTAATAATTATTTGAACATTGTTGAATTAGAGAACATTATCTGCATCAATCTTTATGATTCTTGCAATCTGAGTAATTATTTTTTTATGACTAAAATCTCTTTGATATGAAACGATATATGAAATTACAAAACAACTGGCTAATCTCAAAAACGTACGCATTACAGCGAAATAGCAGTTCTGCCATTTTCACGCCTTGCAGCACAAAATACGAACTTTTTCGTTTCTATTTATAGTCTGGTACAACTGGAGAACCTAAAGGAGTGATGTTATCCCATGATAATGTAAGTTCTCTCTAAAAGATGAAGAAAGTGAATGTTAGACTGTGTATTTCCATTAAGGGAAATACGCAATCCAAAAACAAAATATACCGGACAGTATCCGCCTGTCTTTCATGCCGGGAAAGAAGTAAGTAAGTTGATTTTCAACTTTATTTAACTCTGACACTTTTGCTCACCTCTTTCCACCTACTACCATATTATACTTAATGGGAAAACATGTGTTCAAAAACGGCATTAATCATGTATTTTGGCGTCTTTACTGCAGGTGTTGGACAATTTTTGGACACTTTTTGGACAATTTTGCAAATAGTAAGCAGTTGTAAAGTAAGATTTATCAGTATCCATATCACCAATATTATCCCTTATAATACACACAGTTACATATATGCAATAACTACTTTCGCAGTAAATAATTCAAACAGGCTTCCTTTTAAAGACCTGATAAGCCCAATTGTAGCATATCCGAAACAATGACTCAGCGGAGTTACGCAATTCTTCGGTATGAAATATGTGTAATGAAGGCAAAAGGTCGCTCAGAATTTCAGCATTTTTGGTTGGATTTTCTGAAAAACACTAACAATTCCAGCTTAATTTATTTGCTGCTTTAGTGTAATGGAAGAATAAAACTATGCATACATCAAAATGCAAGGCCAGAAGAGTGCAAAAGAAACTTTACATTAGTCTATTGCTTCATAGCAGAGCCACAAGGCTTTACTACTTACTCTGAACAAGTTATTTGTCTACTGGGTTATCAACTCTTTGTACAGATCATTAAGAATGACTTAATATTCAATTACTCATTTCTATCCTTTTAAAATGTGGCAAAATTAGAAATTAAATTTTTAGAATTTTTGTTGTTATTGTTATTTATTGCTTATTTATTTCATATTTACTTTTTTACTGTTTGCTAGTTTGTATTATATAAACTGACAGTAGAAATAACATATGTGCACAAAAAAGAAGTTATTGCATTGTATCAAGTTCTATTTTGAGCGGCCAACACCTCGTTTTCCTATATTTAGAAATATGTTTATTTCTTTACAGAGATACTACGCACTAATGTTTAATTTTTATATTTAAAGCTTATAACAAGTTGTGAGAACTGCTGCCTTGCATTAAGACCACATGTAGATCCTGATTCCATGGTTAATTTGGAAGTTGGAGTTAGCTATTTACCGCTTTCTCATATCGTTGCACAGGTAACATTCTTTCTAACGATTTCTATTATTTGTTTAAAAAAATCTATTATCTTCTTGGATATTAACTAGGATTACTGACTTTTAATATTGTCCCGTTATTAGTGAAACACCAGCACTTATTTATGTTGATTCAATTCAATTATTCGTCTACTTCCCAGCTGGCAAAATCTAGAACAGTCCTTTCCCGCTGGAGTGAAACTAAAATAGAGCAATTTTGTGACAACAAAGAGTATTGTGTCAGCTAATTCAATTTTTGGATGAGATACTAAGCTATATCTCAAAGTTGAGATAAAAGCTATATTCTGATGCTAAACTAAAGCAAAAGTTATATTTCTAGCTACTTCTCCAGCCAAGCTATAAAACTTTTCATTGGTCAAGCGACTTTCTCGAATTAATTATTTTGGTCAAAGAAATCAATCGGAAGATTATTGTCACGTGACTGTCCAGAATTTATGTAAAATTTAACTCTATTTTACTTGGGTGGTGACCAAATTGATTCTTGAAAATTTTGATTTTGATAAAATCATCTGAAATTCTATAACTATTAACTTTTGACGGTAAGCGGTTTGTTTCCAGGGGATCTGGAAATTTTAATCTTGTAATTGTATTATAAGCAAATTACAGGAATATAAAAATATAGTTAAAGATACTGTAGTCGAAATTCCATTTTGGAGAAGAATTCGTTCAGTTTGGAAAAACTCCTAAAATGTCTCAAGTTGATAAATATCTGAGATAAGTCTCTAGGATCCGAAGCCTTAAGTCGAAAAATTTCTGAGATAAATCTATAGGGACTTCTAGTGGTTGTTTTCCACGTTTTTGTTTTACTTGTGACGTGTATTTTATTATTGATGAGCTAGGTAAGTTAAAACGAAGGCAGCCTACGGAGGTGTTCTTAAAAGTAGATGTTGACGACATTGATCGCCACGTCATCAAGGCAGCTCGCCCGAGAGAATTCTAAAATCACTTAAATGTATGTTCCCCTCGCGTACCATAAATCCCCTCATGAGAGGCGATTTAGGGTGCGCGAGAGTTAACGTTAGAATATTATACTGTATTCATGATGCGTGCGTTGTAATCCTCATGGGAAATTCCGTTTAGCATAACTGGAATTTTACACGAGTGAGAGAGAGCTAATGTACAGAGGAAGCACAAATTGTTGATCGGCAGAAACGAATGATAGATTTACATCTTATTCGTGTTAGCTGAAAACATATCTGTTTACCGTATCCTTAAACGTGCTTTACGTCTTCAACAAGTAGGTGTTCTGATATACTTATTGCAAATTACAGTTTTGTATTATCCCAGGAAGGGGGAGAGTAGGTTGGTAAGTTTCTATTGTTACTAAATAACCATGATAAAAAGTGAGTCCTACCACTTATTAAGACTTCTGGGTCATTAAACAATATTGATTGATTTCCATTATGCAAAAGATTACCATTATTGTGACGTCAGTTTCTACCAATAGGATGTCTTATCGCTTGGTTTTCGCACCGAATATTATGCCTAGTGGAAAACCAAGCATTATGCCAGAATTATTCGAAGGGTCTTGTAAAAATACAATATATATAAATCACTAGGCAAGGAGATATACATTAAAATCCTAGAAAGAACAGATACCAAAAAGATTAAGTTATATGATCGGCAACATTTTAGTTCAAAGTCATAAATTCATTATAGATGACAGATATATGGTTACCTTGTCGTGCTGGTGCATGTGTTTGGTTTGCACGTCCAGATGCGCTAAAAGGAAGTTTAGTAGAAACACTTGTAGTTGCCCGACCAACAATGTTCCTTGGTGTACCTAGGTAAGTTGTTACTATGAAAGTAGTCAACGGAGATGTTCGTAAAAGTAAAGGATATACTGTATGGGGATATACTGACTGGACAGGAGTTCTTACGGGAATTTATGCGTACTGCGTCTGAAAGTCATATTCAGTTAGAAATATCGCCTGTTTTTATACCAGTCTATCATGCAGCTAGGAGCCGAGCTGCTCTGAAAAACCTGTGTTATACTAGCAGTTATCACGAAATAGAGCTCAGCTAAAGAATAAAACACATATTCTTAAACCACGTCTCTGTGACTGCTTCTACTACTAATTATCTTGAATGAAAGATTTTGGATCACAACAGATTCAAATGTACGGTAATAATCAGTTCAAATACGGGAATATAACGGACGATATTCAGCGCAAATTTACGGCGTGTTTATGTTTTCACAACCCTACAAAGCTGTTTCTGAATTTATCCGACTAGCGTGTAGCGATGTATTTGGAGTATTCTGACATTAGAAAGTAGCATTACAGTTCATGATTTACCCCAATTAAGTTGTAACTTTCTACGCATGCCCATTCTACTTCCATCCCGCTCGCTACATTTAGATAATTTATTTTAAGAGTTTATGAAAAAATTGAAGAAAAGCTAAAAGGCTTTGGTGCTACTATACATGGAGTAAAGAGGAAAGTTGGTACTTGGGCAAAAGGTGTTGCATTGAAAGGAAACGAAAACAAAGAAAGCGGGTGAGAATATATTAAAAGAAAACGTTACTAAATGCGCCAGTTAACATGCTGGCAAATGTTCAATTAAATTACGCTCTCTCGAATATTTTTCCAAACGTTTTTAATTAAATACCGTTGTGGTCTAAGTAACCACTTATTGAAGCTAGTAATGTCAGCGCTTATTTATTTTTAGGGTTAAACGAAGATTCTAATGACTTTCACAAATTAAATTAGAAGGTGGAATGTAGCTACCTATGTTATTATCCTTTATATCTTTACTGTGATTGGTTTAAAAAGAATGTACTCGTCAACATTAGAGATTAATTTCATGAGAACGTGCTTCTTTTAGTACCACGTGCGTTTAATTAGTTTATCATTCACAATTTTGTTTTCGCAGGAAGTAGTTGCTAGCGTTTATTTACTCGCAGTATTGCTAATATATAAACACTTGCTTTCTTGTAGACATAAACTACCTTTTGGTTGGACGATAGCAACTGGATTGATTCTAAAAAAGGTTCGTTTTTGCTAATTATCATTTGTCATAATTTTGTACATGGCGTTATTTCGTATCTTGTTGGAAAAGTTTACATTGTGATTGAAATTCCGACAAAATTCCCATAAATAAAGTGTAAATATTTTGATAAAACGATTTTACATATTATTAACATGATGTAATAGTTAACTTATGAAGAACTCGCGTGTCTATAGTGCCGTGATACTATTTTGGAACCTTCTACATACATTCCTGTTTAATATGCCATTCCAAAGTTTTTTCAAAAGGGCTTTTCATTTAGCGATAGTTGTTTTTCTATTAATGGTATGATATTGAAATTTGGGGATTTTTTCCAGCTTTTATCAAAGATTTTGACAATCAAATCTTTTTTGGAATTTTTAGCCCAGTGTTTTTTTGTTTTTTTTTATAAGTGTACCAAGTTTCACGCCATAAGTATTAGTCGTTCGGAAATAAAAGACCACAGACATTTTACAATATTTTTCACTATTGATGACGTCATATCAGGTGCCAGCGACGTCATCAAATCACAAAAGAAATCTTGTAAAACTGTTTGTATCGACGTTTTTTATAGATGTACCAAGTTTCATGCCATAAGTATTAGTGGTTTGGAAATAAAGGCTACAATCATTTTAGAGCATTGGTCATTATATATGACGTCATAACAGGTATCAGTGACGTCATCAAGTCAATATTTTTGGTCAAAGCGTTTGTATTGATTTGTTCCATAGGTCTACCAAGTTTCATATTATAAGCATTCGCGGTTCGGAAAAAAATGGCAGCAGGCACTTTTTGCCCCCCCCCCCCTCCCCAGGGCTACACCAACCAAAAAAATCCCAGTGTGAATATGGTTAAACAAGCGAACTGGGGGTCAAAAGGATCGAATAATCGAATAAGCAGCAATTGGTGGATATGTTTCCGAGCATGTAATAGCTGAGCAATTAAAAGCCTTATTTGTTCTTATTTGTTAATAGGTTCAGAAGAGATTGGGTCTTGACAAATGCAAGATGTTGATTACAGGAGCTGCACCAATGTCAAAGCAAACATTACAATATTTTCAAAGCTTGAACCTTCCATTGAATGAAGGTTATGGCTTAAGTGAAACATCAGGTCCTACTTCCTTAAATACGTTCGGGAATGTTCGAAGTACATCAATTGGGAAGTTAATGCCATTAAGTGAAGTTAGAATTGAGAAACCAGATGATGATGGTAATGGGGAGGTTAGATTAGTCATACGTCAACGTTGCCTTTTGTTTTATGTTTTCGCCCACTATTTTCTTCTGAAGCTGTTGTTGTTCATTGACGTCAAACATCTTCTACGCGAAAACACGTTAATACATAGTAATTTATGCAACAAAATATATATGTGTTAATTCTAAAAGAAAATTTATATGTGGCAAACGTTTTCAAGATCAGGAGGTCATGTACGTCGCTATAGTTAACTATATACCAATAATTTCTCTATTTTCTTGACCCCCACGATTTTTCCAACCCCCTTCTTCTAGTAAGCACCTCTCTGTCTTTGATGTTAAGGATTATTTACACATATGCACCCTCTTACGGAACAAATGTACGATCAGAGATTTATCATCTCATTTGAGTACAACGTTTTGTTTTAGTTATGTTTCCGTGGCAGAAATATATTAATGGGTTACTTAAATAACGACGAGAAAACAAGAGAAACCTTTGATGCGGATGGGTGGTTTCTTACTGGTGATATTGGTAAGATTGATGAAGTAAGAATATATTTATTTCATTTTCCTGTTATCAAATTTCCAATTTATCAAATAAATGAACAAAACAAAACGTTTTGAATCAAGGCTATTCCAACGTCTTTCAAGTGCTTTAAAAATAGTACCTCAAAGAAAAGAGTACAGTTATAATACCCTTCCTGGCGTAGATTTCATAGAATCATCATCATTAACGCTTTTTTTATGCGATTTATGTTAGCATTCACGCTTCTTATGTAGCAATTTATGTTGGCATTAATACAAGATTTCAAAGTTTATAGAAAGATAGTCAGTAACTTAGTTTGTCCACACTACTTAGCTTCTTGAAACTATCAAAGATCCAGCTTAATTCATCAAAATTGGCTAGTATTTTTCATCTGAAAAAGCGAAGATAAACACTAAGGAATATACTTGAAGATTCGAAGACTTTATTTCCAAAATCCCTTTGAATGAAACACATTTTTGCTCTGAAGTCTATGATGATATTAATCTTTGAAACCAAGCATTTCCCAGTCTGTCTTTTTTTTACTCCTGCGGAAAGGACGTAATGACTAATTACTGAAGTCATTAAAAAGGATATGTGCTGGATTATAATTGTGTCAAGTTTCATTACCTCAAAAGTAATTCATCAGGAAATAGATAGTAATATATTCCACCAAAATACATTAGAATAATACCATTAATAGATGTCCCCTGGACACGACTTATTTAACCCTAAACATGAATTGATAAACAATAATAGTAATGATAATAATAGTAGTAACAAATTCTCTTGAATTGATACATTAGGAAACGTCTGTACAATTCAGCTTCTTTGGCCTAATATTGTCAGAATAAATGACAAAACAAAAATTACTCCAATATATTCGGACGAGTATCCTCTAGTCATATACTCTTCCATTTAATTTTAGGATGGATTCTTATATGTTACTGGAAGAATTAAAGGTACGTGTTTCAAATTGTGATGCATTAACCTAAACCTTTGCCAATGGGTCACAATTTAATAATTCATAGTTCATAGCATAAACTCATAATGGGCAACACAAAGTCTATTTATGGAGATAACCAAGAGGGACGGTGTGCACCAGTATCTTTCCATTAAGCATTTTCAACGACAGCAGTATAGACGCTACAAGAACGTTTTCAAGTTTTTCTAGAGTTTGCACTGCTCAATTTAAACAGTTTTTTACCCACTAGGTTCCGATGTATTACAGTAATTATGTCCATTTATAGAAATAATTATTACATCTGGCGGTGAGAATATTGCACCAGTGCCAATTGAAGAAAACATCAAAGCAGAATGTCCTTTGATTGCTACTGCAATGGTGATTGGTGATAAGAAGAAATATTTATCTTGTCTTCTTACTGTACAGGTTAGAAAGAACATAATTAAATGCAGCTTCTACCACACAGGTATATGATGATGCCACTCTTTCCCTAGATCAAGTTGACATCTTACCGTAGCAAGTTAGGTCGGACTAATTTACCGACCATATGGATGGAAGCCTGATCCAAGCATGACATCTTGCGGGCATTGGGTTAGAGACGCTCTTCTGACGCTGGAATGTGCTAGCCACTATACTATGGAGTGGTATGTAGGTCATATGCAGGTTTCTGAAAACCAAGTATGGTCAGGTTCCTTTATGACAATTGTTCTGAATATTTATGCGGAATTCTCTTGTCAAAGTTTTCCGAGGGGAAATTTTTCAATTACGTTTTACACTTTAATTTTCTGTCCTAAACATTTTGCAGGAATATTCCTTCGCCGAAACAGCAATAGTACAAATACAAAGGCGTTTATAAACCCCTAATCCCGATATTTTTTAGGTATAAACGTAAAGTTAATTTTTGGTGTTTTTGGCGGAAGATCCCGAGTGGTTTTCGCTCAAATTATCCGTGAAAGTTTGTATCTTAAATCATTTCCTTATAGGTGGAGATTGATCTAGACACCGGATTACCTACTGACGACCTATTACCTACTGCTGTAAATTACTGTAAGGACTTGGGGTTAAATGTTTCCAAAGGCAAAGAGATTGCTCCTGATGTACCTGATATTCTACAAAAGGCAATACAAGATGCTATCAACAATGCCAACAAGAAAGCTGTTTCTAATGCCGCTAAGGTAAAATATTGAATTTTAATGAAATTGGTGCAAAACAAGGGCGAATTCTTAATTCTATATATGCTGGGGGAGGGGGGGGGGGGTGAGATTCTTACAATAAATTTTTTTTAAAGTAAATTTAATTCTACTAAAATTTGTTAATTTAAAAAATCAAAAAATAAATATTTAAAAAAGCAAACATGTTTCAGA
>JAULBZ010000362.1:18334-32825 GCA_032360805.1 Neoturris breviconis
CCCCCCCCCCCCCCCCCCCCCCCCCCCCCCCCCCCCCCCCCCCCCCCCCCCCCCCGAGAGGCTTACCATAAATTTTGTTAAAAGTAATGTTAATGCTACGAAACTTTGTTAAGTTCAACAATCACAAAATAAATAGTTCTAATATCAATCATGTTTCGTCGTGCAACTATCTAGTTTTCCCCAATTACTCAGATTTTTTAAAAATCTGATTTTTTTCCGAAATTACGGTTTAAAATTTTAATATTTTTCAACATTTTTTATTTTATAAAATTGTTACTAAAAACCCCGGTAATATTGTGAAAAACAATTTAAATACCTACCAATCAGAATGAAAAAAAGCAGAAAAATATTGATTTCAGCAAAAGATATTAGGTACCCTTTTGTTTCATTTGTAATAGGCCATAACTCTACAAAGTTTCATCTCAATCCAATTAGTCGTTCAAAAGTTATATAGGAGGAGGGGGCGGAATCCATCCCTCCAGCTTTGAGGAGGCTCAAAAAGCCCAGCATATATATAGAGTTAATCAATTCGAGCTCAATATGAGCTTTTTATGATCATTTTTACTGACGTTAGTACACTTGCAGTTATTACTTGTTCTAAAAAGAATCTGTTAATTTGAAAATATAATTGATAACTGGAGAAAGAATGGAATGGATTATAAAATGGGGAGTACAAAATAAATATTTATAAGTAAACAATATGTATTTCAGCTAAGTTACCCTTTCTGTGAAGTTCATCCGGATTTACCATGTTAACAGTCATTCTTTAGTTCTTATTCATTTATTTCGGGAGCAATTATACCAAATATTGTCAACTGTTCTTTACAATATGACCAATTACATTTTATTTATATAACTAAAATTGGTACTATATTTATTTCAGGTTCAAAAATGGAAACTTCTCCCATTTGAATTTACAACCGCTGGTGGCGAATTAGGTAAAATTAATTTTCCATTATTACTCTTACTATTTAATCGTTCATTATAATTCTATCATTTGCGTCTAGAGTGGAGATAATAGAAGGGTGCTTTGAACAAGCTTGCACTTAACCATTCGTTATATACATGCGATGAGTGAGGCAATTTTTCACTTAAGCAATTGTTGTCATTGTAACCTTCTAATAGTAACTTGATAAAGAAACTGTCCATGTTTAAAGTCTTGAAACAGATGATTGCTATAAACTTTTTTTGCCGCAGTATCTTTTTGTGTTGCTATGGGTCCTGTACCCCAAAGAGTTGTTATGGGCCCTGTACCCCCAAAGAGTTGGAATATATATGAAGATCATCTGTAGATTTAGTGGTCGTAACATATGAACCGTGGATTGCCACTCTATGAAATTTCGGTGCGAAATCTAAAATCTCATTTGTAGAATTTGATGTCACATGAATGAATTTGTCGCGACTTTTTTAAAAAAGTATTCTTGTTTTCTCGAAGGACTTCTCACATTTTTTAAAAGAACTCGTTTTTTTAAGAATTTCTTGTCCTTAATGACCTTCTCATTTTACTTTAATAAGATAATATACAATGTTGTTGTATCATCATTCGATGAATTAAAATGTGGACAGACTTTTAAAAATGTATTATAAAAATGGTTTGCTTATTTTGAAATATAGGAGTTACTCCTTCACAGGTATGGCTATAGTATCATATAGTAGACGTCTCTTGATTGTACATCCACATGTACAATCTCAGCAAACTACATGCAGAACACATCTAAATACATCTTCTGAAAAGACAATGAGAATATCTTCAAAATATAAGAAGAATTCCTTTTAAAAATGTTTTTCAGAAAGTAGGAAGTTCTTCCCACTTTCTGAAAAACATTTTTAGATGTGTTTTGCATAAGAATAATCTTCTAAAAAAGCTGGTTTTTGTGACCCCTCAGGGCCGTTGAACATACACATTTATGTTTTAGGTCCTGTCCAAAAGTTGCGAAGACCTCATATCATGAAAATGTACAAAGAAATGATCGACTCTTTCTATAATTAACATAATTAACTAATTATTCTGGCGTAATCTTATCTATGACACAATCAAAAGCGTCACCATTTACAAAATTGGGAACGATTTGGTAACGTGTATTCTTTTATGGACCAAGGCAAATTTTCATTATGCAAATATGTGAATTCTAAATGAAGTCATTATATTGACTGAATTTTACGTCGCCAGTGACGTCACTTTCTACCAATGTAATGGATAGAATTCGTGCGAACAAATGTAGTGGAAATACGCCTTTAGTTTCTTTTCAAAGAAACCAAAATCAACGAAAATGAAGCAGAAAGTTGTTATGTCAAAAAGTTGGTCACTAATTGGCTGTTCATCATGAAGCAAACAATCCATTGCAAAGACTCGGTTTTCTGCTCTGCAACATTTTAAGAGAGTGCTCGGTTTTCTCTTCTGCAACATTTTAAGAGAGAGTGTATATATATAATGTTCGACATCATTTGCATGGATTTATAACTTTAAATAGATATACCGACGATACGTAGCCTGTTTGATTCCTCAAAAAACAATTGCGGGACACTAAGAGGTACCGGTATGGGGAAAGGGAAGTACTAAGGGAGAAGTACTAAGGATGCATTTAATTCGACATTCCAAGTCAACTAATCAAAATAATAATTCCATTGTGGATATAAAAAAGTTTCAATTTGTTCCGTGCTTTCTCATTGTTGTCTTTGTTACTCCAGATATATTTCTAGGCAATGTTTGATTTTCTTTTGTTTACTTTTGTTTTCATTTTTGGTAAACATCATCTGCCAGATTTCTAATTATTCAAAATAGTAACTTTAAAAATTCATTCATTCTCGTGAAATCTATTTCTTGCGTCGATTGTTCTTACTTGCTGGTAGAATATTCTCAACTTAGCGTTTGGTTAGTTGAGAACTCAGTGTGACCAATGGGAAACAAGCCAAAGTTAAACAAGAAGAACAGGCAGGTGCTCACTAATTAAACTGAAATGTGAATCAAATGCAATTTCCGTTTGATCGATGTGATAAAAACGTGAAGCAAATGTACTCTAAGCAATATTTAAGCGGGTTTCCACTAGAATACTCTCTACGCAATATGTAGGCGAATTTCCACTAGAATACTCTCTAAGCAATATGTAGGCGGGTTTCCACCAGGAGATAATTAAATACCATGCCATTATGATATCATTGTTCATGCATGAGATTTAATTGCGTTTCGATTTTTGCATGTGCATATATGAGATGAAGTACGCTACCAATGGAAAGTGCCCATCTCTTTTAAGGCATGATTTCTATTTCCATTTCATTGGTAGAAATTGACGTCACACGTCATGTAAGGTCAATTTTTTCAACTCAAATGTCATTTTTTTGCTTTTCTAAACATATCCTAAATTTGGCACTAAAAATGTTCCTATAATTTTTATTTTTTAAAAAGTGTAACAATTCATTTAATATTGCTTCCATTACCTCCTGAGAATATGAGAAAGAAAAAAAGAATAAAAATATTGCGAATACGGATGTCGTTTTGTAAAAGATACTAGGTGACATCGCTTTCAGTTTAACAGAAATAACACTTTGTAACATATGTTACAACACATAGTGTCTTGTTCTACTGTCTTTAGGTCCCGAGTTTCGGATAAAAAGAATCCAAATTTTGGACCAGAAAGCGTGGTACAATCCTCAAATTTCGTAATGGTATTCTAGGCTAAAAGACAGCTAGTCATTTTTTTCTTCTTTACTTGTATGTTCTTACGATAGATGATAAAAACAAGTCAATTTTAAAACATGCTTTCTTTATAAAATTATAAAAGCATATAGCCTATGTATATTGTATTCTCTATGTAAATGTCTTATAGTGTACGTATGTATCATAAGTTACATTAATAATAGCCTGTCGATATCATGCTTTTCGCGTGTGACTAATGGGACATTTTGTCTCTTCACATCCCTGTACTTTATGAATGCAATTGGTAAATGGAAAGCGTTTTTTTTTTAAATCTTGTGTCATTCGCAAGAAAATCTAATTAAATGAGTGTGACTAACGAGACGAGTAAAAGAAAATAGGTTTTAATTCATATTCTGTCTCACTTAAAAGTTCAAGCAAGTTACCAATATAACTTTTTTATGTGGTAGAAATAGATTAAGCTTTCACAAAACGTGTAATAAGTTCAAATACTAGTATTAACAAAAAATAGAAAAAAACTGTGTGAGTAACGAGATACATCGATTTGTGGCTAACGTAACATTTTTAGATTTACATGTATTCTTAGTGATTAAAAATTATATTTCTACTGGACACTAACACTGGCCTAGAACAGAGCTTGGAAGGCCTGATTAGGTAGTTATACCCATTAACAGACCGGTGGGGCTGCTAAACTTATATCCTTGACTTTTGAATGAATGGCTTATATGACTAGAACTTTTATGACTTTTCCTACAATTTATCTAGAATTGAAAAATAAAATGTTCGGTAACTTATTTTGGTAAGTTAATTTTTCCTTAGCAAAAATATTTTAGACTGGTTGCAAAAAATACTTTCTAGAAAAAAAATATTTTTAATTTTACTTAATAATCATTATGGTATATATAGTTTTGGAAGAAAACCTTTTTTAATTAAAAATAAGTTACTGCATCACCTGCTTTCCCGCATTGACGTCATCATGAATACTGACGTCATGAATATAAATATTGTACTAAAATATGTTGACCTGATGTGTTTCTGGAAAGTTTCAACGCTATAGCATGGTTCCATCGAAGGGCTCTGAGAACCTAGGTGGGGCTTGTGTCCCCCTCTATAACTTTTGATAAAACCATGCTGTAGTATTGAAACTTTCCAGGAAGTTGGGTCAACCCATAATAAACATTTTTGCATAATTGTTTTTGTGACGACGTCATTACTTATGATGACGTTATCAAGGAAAAAAAGGTGGCACAAAATAAAAGTTTTTAGGCGAAATTTGTTTTTGTCTCCATAATTGGTTACAATGTTTTTCAAGCAAAAATAATAATAATAATAAAAAAAATATTCCGAATTTTTTTTTACCACCTGTCAAGTATTTTAACTTTAATGAGAGAGCAAATACTTGATACTGTAATGAGAATCAGTATCTATCACAGACTATACTGGAGTATGAAGTAAGTAGAGAGGAATGAATAAGTAGGAATAAGAGCTGTGAGGGGGTGGGGTAATATGCATCCTCCCACTTATTTGAAACTCTAGAGTAATGATAACATAAGATTACGTGTATTAATTTTGATGAATTATATCAATATTTATCCGGAATTTTTGGTTTATTCTCTCAAGATATAAGTTTCTGTTCTTGATGGTAATTGTACATACATACAGTATGTAAATCTAAACCGTCTTTGTAAAGTTCTACAATGCTAAAACCATAACACTTCTGGTAAGAATAAATTTTTCTTTTAGCACAAAGTTTCGCTCGCATGTGCTCCAATATTTAGATTTCAGATCAATGCCCAATAACATGGTTTTATTCTTCACATTTTCCATATCTATAAGTACATGTAATATATATTGATGATTACATTCTCGTGACTATGTTGCGTATAAATCTAATCATTGTTAACCAAACACAAAAACTAAACAAAAACAGCAAAATACCACAAATCCACCACACCCTAAAAGAAGACAAACTGACAAACTATAATGCTTCTCCATCTTAAGAGAAAGCTTATTGATTTTTTAAAAGTGCCACATATATAGAAAAAATTAAAACACCCGGACCAACTTCGACCCCGGGTTGTTCCGGGGTGAATTCGGGACTTCATCAACTTGGAAAGTTTCCAAAAGACGTCTGATTGGTATGTGAGTATCTTCAAACAGGCTGAAATTCATCGCATGAGTTTTCTTTTTCTTTAACGCTATCCACTTCGAATTTTTTCAAACATTATTAAATAAGCGTGTGTTTTACCGTAGTACATGCACTCTTGGCAGTTTCTATCTCTACAACCATTTACATAAATTGCGAGAAACTTCACGAAGTTGGACGTAAAATACAAACCACAAGTAAAATGAAACTGATTAAAACAACTTCGGGAATACCGAAGAGATGAGTAGACTTAAGACTTAGTATCTTAAGTCATCTTGCAACTTCGACAAATTCTGTTGTTTCTAGCGACCTAGTGCCCAGGCGTTTGGTACAAATTCACATTTCGACTTTGTTTGTTTTGCTAATCAAAATTTAAGGATTTTTGTCTCTTAGTACATAGATTACCTGGTTGTAGCTACATTTCATAAGTGTCTCTTAGTGTATAGATTACCTAGTTGCAGCTACATTTCATAAGTGTCTCTTAGTGTATAGATTACCTGGTTGTAGCTACATTTCATAAGTGTCTCTTAGTGTATAGATTACCTGGTTGTAGCTACATTTCATAAGTTTCTCTTAGTGTATAGATTACCTGGTTGTAGCTACATTTCATAAGTTTCTCTTAGTATATAGATTACATGGCCTGTAGTGTCCGTTGCTAAAACTTCTGCTGCTAAGCTTAGCAACAATTGGTATATCAGTACTAAAAACTAATATTTTTTAAACAACTGCTACTATCTATTACTACACGTAGTAATGGATAAATATTAAAAGCTCAGTAAGATAACATAATCATTCAAAAAACTGCATACC
The DNA here is from genome assembly GCA_032360805.1 of Neoturris breviconis. Classification (NCBI taxonomy): domain Eukaryota; kingdom Metazoa; phylum Cnidaria; class Hydrozoa; order Anthoathecata; family Pandeidae; genus Neoturris; species Neoturris breviconis. The sequence goes on from JAULBZ010000362.1 coordinate 24,943, forward strand.
GTTTAATTGCGTGTATTTCTTTAATCCTTCATAATTATGCATGTTTTTACATCCATTAAGTTAATAGAGTAAACTTGCAATCTATTACTTACAAACAATAATCAGCTTATTATAGGAGAATGTTAGATAATTGGAATCATTAGCATGACTGTTAATACGTTCAATAAGATAAATTAACAAAATTCTCTTTGATATAAGCTTTGTAGTAAAATGGCGGAAAAAAATGTAGAACTTGATCCGGAGACCTTATGTTATACTGATGGTGATAACGCTCAACAGAAAACAACACATAATGAAACTGAAGTTCTTATGCAAAACTATCCAGAAATTGCAGGAATCTCTTGCAAGATTGCACCGGCTACGACCTATACGACCTCTGATCGTGCCGGTACAGTGAAAATTAGATTCAGCAATGAAAAAGATAGTTTGGCATCAAAGCCAGCAATTTCTGTTATGCAATTGATGGATAACACAGTGAAGAAATTTGCAAGCAGAACCGCTATGAAAGTGGAACGTGATGGAAAGTGGATGTCTTGGTCATATCAGGAGTATTTGCAAGAAATAAAAACTGCCGCAAAAGGTTTTATTAAGGTACGTGCATGGAAACTAGGGAGCATTTTACGATGATATACTTGTAAGATCGTAATACCTTGGTTTTACATAAAAAGCATCTTTATGTTTGATTCAGAGTTATTCTGCCCTGCATACATTCAACGTCCAATAAATGTCGAAATTACCTCATTTCAAAGTCTCATCGACCAACCAGCGCCTTTTCGACGGTAAATTCCCCACTTGTTGACGATTGTGTTGCTTCAATACAAAGTAACTAAAGTCTGGAAACTTTTCCACATACGATGGTTTTGATGAGCTCAAAAGATAAACACCTCATAGTGTTTTATGGTTGATTTACACTAGGCGAAAAATGCGCTGTTAAATTGAAAAGAAGATACATTGGTTGAAATTGACTTTACACAGCACGTGACTGGCATCACTGTTTACCAATTGAATGTGTTTTTCTACACGTCGAGTGCCTGCAACAGCGGCTTCTTTTCTTTGCCTTTGATCTTTAATTAATATTATTATAACATTTTAGCTTGGTTTAGAAACATATCATGGCGTTGGTATTCTTGGATTTAATTCTCCAGAATGGTTATTTTCAGATTTGGGAGCGATATACGCAGGGTAAGTAATACATTTATTTACATTTATTATACAAAAACACTTCTAGCAAAGTTTCCGTTTGAACTTGAATTCCTTTACGAAATTACACAATTAATTAGGTGATAATTATTCGAGTCGAGTCGATCACAACAGCTAGGATGGAAATCCGACGAGTACATACAGTAATATGGTCGAATTCCACACTATTTCCTTCGTTATATTTGACGAGAACATGCTATAAATTTAAAGCTTGGCAGAGAGCTAACCCATTTGTCACAATTGAAACTCTTTCGTGCAAATAATATTTTCAAACGTGTTAGTATGACACTGATTTTTGTTCAAAATACTTAAAAATATTAAAAATATGTGATTACTCGAAATTGAACTTGACTGATTGTCCGTCAGGAAGAAGAAACCATCAGATAATCTTCTTGTTTCTTTTATAGAGGCTTAGCAACAGGTATTTACACGACAAATAATCCTGAAGCTTGTCGTTATGTATGTGCTGATGCAGGTTGTAACATTGTCGTAGTAGAAAACGAGTTACAGCTCAAGAAAATTGAACAGGTTTGTAAAAATAGATATTTGTAAATAATGTCGCTGTAAGCTCATGAAAGACTTCTGCATACAGTGTTGTATACATGGACGTCATATCAACAAATATGACTTCATAATCACCTAATATGAAAATTAGATTTCGTTTCGATGCATGGGAGTCTATTTATATTTAACCTGGATGCATCCATGAATGATGTGTCTTTAATCTTGTATATTTAACCTGGATGCATCCAAGGATGATGTGTCTTCAATCTTGTATATTTAACCTGGATGCATCCATGGATGATGTGTCTTCAATCTTGTATATTTAACCTGGATGCATCCATGGATAATGTTTCTTCCATCTTGTATATTTAACCTGGATGCATCCATAGATAATGTTTCTTCCATCTTGTATATTTAACCTGGATGCATCCATAGATGACTTCAATTTTGAATATTTTTCTAATTTTGAAACCGTTGATATATACACTAAAATCTTGACATTAACCCTATTCAGGCCGGGTAGTGGTATCATTCTAGATGTTCTGCAATGTTGACAGTTTATCATCTAGATGTTCTGAAATGTTGCCAGTGTTATCATTCTAGATGTTCTGAAATGTTGTCAGTGTTATCATTCTAGAGGTTCTGAAATGTTGTCAGTGTTATCATTCTAGATGTTCTGAAATGTTGACAGTGTTATCATTCTAGATGTTTTGAAATGTAGACAGTGTTATCATTTTAGATGTTTTGAAATGTAGACAGTGTTTTTATTCTAGATCTTCTGAAATGTTGTCAGTGTTATCATTCTAGATGTTTTAAAATGCAGACAGTGTTATCATTCTAGATCTTCTGAAATGTTAACAGTGTTATCATCTAGATGTTCTGCAATGTTGATAGTGTTATCATTTTTCTATTTGTGATTGGAATATAAGATAAGATGACAACTGAGGAATTACCAATAGTTACTCTTTATGCAGAAATTGTTTTCGCTAAATAATCAAAAGTCATAACTTTATACCACAATCTAGGGATATTTGTTTTAGGATTCAAGCGCATGCGCCTATATATGGGGTGCAGACCTATACGCCAATCCATGACATATGGTGTATTCTTCTCTTTATTCTATTTTAGGTATGGGATCAGCTACCAGAACTAAAAGCAGTCATACAATATCTAGGAGAAATTACTGACAAAAAAGAAAATATATATACAGTAAGTTCACATACCAACGTGAAAGAAAAATATTTCCCCTTGTATCCCCTCACTCTTATGGAGATTATATTTCCCATCACTTTATAGAGATCCCCTCACTTTTATGGAGATAATATTTCCCCTCACTTTATAGAGATCCCCTCACTTTTATGGAGATAATATTTCCCACCACTTTATGGAGATCCTCTCACTTTTATGGAGATAATATTTCCCATCATTTTATGGAGACAATATATCCCAATCACTTTTAAATTTTGATCATTTTTGAAACAAAATATATCACAGCGTGGTAAACTATATTGAATACCGCAAGTATACCGCAACGTTAATATAGCTAGTTATACGATCATCAACATTAATATAGCCAATTATACGGCCAATATATCAACATTACTATAGTTACAACCCCTCACGTAAATTATTCAAATAGGTAATTCTGTTGAGTTACTAGCTTCCATAGACCTTCTTCGCCCTATTTGGCCCAAGCGTTTATAATACCAGTTAAGGTCCGGGGGAGCTGATTCCGCCCTCTTAAAATCTCGGGATTGGCAGAACAGATAGTCTTGAATCTTAGTATGGTAATACTACAAAATCTATTAAACATTTTGGAACAGTTATTTCATTGTTTGCGTCATTATTTCTGATGTCTTCATATATCACACACCTGGCAATGATTTGCAATTTTATTCTTTCGAAACCTATAACATTTAAGACTTATGTTTACTTTATGTTTCAAGGTTCAGTAAAGTACCTAATACTATGTTTTTAACATATATTCCGAGTTGTTTATAAAACGAGCGATTTTGTCATAATAGCGCTCTAAAATGAGCAAAAATTGCAAAATATCAGTCATGACGTCACCAAATTAGAATATAAGCACAAAGATAATAATGCAATTAGTCATTGCTAAAGGTTTGAAGCCTATATGGTAAATATTGTATGAGTTAACATTTGTAGTTCTTATATAAATAACTTTTGAAGACCACGGGCTCTGGCCATGGAACTGGTCATTTTAATAAGCCTAACAACACTGTTTTGCCGTCTAAATGTCACATAAACATTATATGCCTAGTGGACTACGACATGTGATTACTTTTTTGTTTTAGTGGAATGAATTCATGCAGATAGGACGCAATGAAAATGACACAGAATTGAACAAAAGAATGCATAGTCAAGCACCAAACCAGTGTTGCACGTTGATATATACGGTAAGATTTATTGAACTTTAAAGACACTATTTAAACTATTAATAGGAGAGGAGAATTTTAAGTCAAGATTTTATGGTTTGATTTTACTAAGGCCAGAAATTCGCTAATACGAGACGATAATTAGAGAATTTACATTTTACCTAGTGATCTAGTGTAAACCTTGTGAAATGGACAAATATACCTAGCGCTAACACGAGGCGATGCGCCAAAATTGCCCACCTCCCTGCCCCACTCTCCACCTGCCATTCGTTTTTTCCCGAACTGTTGAATGAATGGCTTATATGACTAGATATTTTAGGACATTTCCTAGAATTTAGAATTTATCTATGATCACTTTGACAATATTTTCTTTTGGTAACTAGGGATAATTTTCCATTACCAATTAACTTTTTAACAGGAGGTAAAGTTTCGTCCTATTTGTTCTTGAAAAACGTTTTGGTATATAGTTTTGGTATAGTTTTCACCTAAATAAATACTTTTGCACCATCTGTTTTTCCGTAATGCCGTCATCGCGAGTGATGACGTCACCAAGAAAATTAATATGCTCAAAGGGGCACAATGGGGCACAATGCCTTCTCCCAAATTTTCAAAGCCCTAAAAAGCCCAGTAGAAATAGAGTTAACTTGTAATAATTACATTGAATTTGCTGAATATTTCTTGCAATCTGAGCAGTTCAGTTTAGTTCAATAATATTTATTGATGACTAAAATCTCTTTTGATATAAATAATGAAAACAATATATATATATATATATATATATACAATATATATATACAAAACCACTGGTCCCATCTCAGAAACTTACGCCTTACACCGAAATAGCAGTTTTACTATTTTCACGCCAGCACAAAACACGAACGTTCTTGTTTATATTTATAGTCTGGTACAACTGGAGAACCTAAAGGAGTGATGTTATCCCATGATAATGTAAGTTCTCTCTAAAATATAAGGAGAGTGAATGTTAGAATGTGTATTTCCATATAAGGGGAATACACAATCCGAAAATAAAATATAACGGACAAAGTAATATATTGTTTAACTTTCTTTAACTATGGCACTTTCCCACCTACTACCACATTATACCCAATAGACAAAAACCTGTTCAAAAACCGCATTAATATTCTAGCGTTTTTACTACAGGTTTTGGACAGTTTATTTGGGCACAACTGTAAAGTAGGGTTTATCAGTATCCATGTTAACAATATTATCCTTTATAATACCCACAGTTGCATATAGGCAACCAACTACTCTTGCAATTGTAGCATATCTGAAACAATGACTCGCTGAGTTCTTCAATTCTTCGGCATGATATATGTGTAGCGAAGAGAATAATCGCTCAGAATTTCCATGAGCATTTTTGGTTGGATTTTCTGAAAAGCCCTAATGATTCCAGTTTAATTTGTTTGCTGCCTTGGCGTAATATAAAAATAAAACTAAGAATACATCAAAATAAAAGGCTAGAAGTGTACAAAAGAAACCTGGTGTCAATTTCTTCATGGCCATAAGGCTTTGATTTGGGTTCTTGCAGATTTGTAACTAAAGATTTCACTGTTACTGCATGATACTTTCAAAACTGGATATTATGCTGGGAACATGTACCCCGTGACAGATATTTGCACGATATTACCCTTGACTCATGTTAATTTATATTTTGATGCATAAAAGAAATGCATCAATGAACACACAATTGTTCTCAAGTGCACCTGTACAACCCATTGTTCTCAAGTGCACCTGTACAACCCATTGTTACTTATCTGAAACATTGACGTGGCTGAAGTATTCTTTTGAGGAAGTAAATATAGCATATGTGGAGCAGCTTCTTGGAAGGTACCATGCTATGATAGGGTATAGGTGCACAAAAAGGAAGTTATTGAATTGCATCAAGTTCTATTTTGTGGGACCAACGTTTTCATGTATTTGGGAATAGGTCTATTTCTTCCCACATATACTACCCACTGATGTTTATTTGTTTATATATACAGCTCATAACAGGCTGTGAGAACTGCTGCCTTGCATTTAGACCACTGATGTTTATTTTTTTATATATATATATCCACTGATATATCCACTGATATATATCCACTGATGTTTATTTTTTTATATATATATAGCTCATTACAGGTTGTGAGAACGCCTGCTTTGCATTAAGACCACATCTAGATCCTGATTCTATGGTTATTACGGAAGAGACAATTAGCTATCTACCTCTGTCTCATATCGCTGCGCAGGTAACATTCTTTTAAACAATTTTAATTATTTATTAAAAAAATCTATTATCGTGGTCTTCTTGGATATTGAATTTTTTCAATCGGATTATAATCAATTTTTATAATTTTGATTAGCAAGACGAATGGCACGGAAATTCGAATTTGATCCAAAAGTCTGGGTACTAGGTTGCTGTAAACAATTGAATTCGTAGAGTTTAGAAAGACTCTTATATATCTCTGAGATAAATCTATAGTGACTTCGCGGTCAAATTCCGCTTTTTTGTTTTACTTGTGTCGTGGATTTTATTGTTAATACAACGTTGTTGCAACGAAAGTCACCGACGGAGGTGTTCTTAAAAGAAGGTGTTCCGACTGGCTGCAAATTAAAGCTGTTTTTTTATCCCGGATGGATAAAATCTTAGGAAGAACAGATACCAAAAGGATTAAGTTAAATGATCCGCAACATTCTAGTTCAAATTGTAATTACATTACAGATCACAGATATATGGTTGGCTTGTCGTGCTGGTGGATGTGTTTGGTTTGCACGTCCAGATGCGCTAAAAGGAAGTTTATTAGAAACACTGGCAGTTGCCCGACCAACACTGTTCCTTGGTGTACCTAGGTAAGTTGTTACTGCAAAAGCAGCCAACGGAGGTGTTCTTAAAAGTAGGTGATTTGCGGGGATATACTGGTTGGAAATTGAAGCTGTTACCTCCGGCAAAAAATAATACAGTTGAGAAGGTTGACCTGTTCTTATGCTATCAATTGTCTTCTGACTGGGAAAATGTTTTTTGTCAGTTGGTGTCTCTTTGACTGGGGAATCAATCTATTTTTAGAGACGCCAGAGGAGCTCTGCCTAGGAAAATGTTCTGTTATGAAATGGCGTCTTGGCAAGGAAATCCATATATGATTTTGAAAAGTTTTAGCTGGAAAAAGATCTGTTTTAGGATAAGATATCTTTATAGTAAGTTGCTCAAGGCAATTAAGGCGGGTCAAAAACCTTGCATCGCTATTATTTATTCCCAGGCAATGTGTTGCAGTTTTTCAGAAGGGCATTTCGATGAGTATTGCGTACCAATCGTGTCCATTTATTTCTGAACATACAAAATGGCGTAACTAGCATTTAAGGGAAATCCAGGGTGCAAATATTTTACTATTTGAATGAAATAGAATGTTTTCGAAGTGGGAATGTGAATAGACACGTTTGATTCATTAAATATACACTAGTAATGTGATTTTTAGTTTAGTTAGCTGTTAAGATTCGTAATTCGTTTTTGGCGATGCCTGACATGTTTTAAAACATGTTTAACCTTTAGGTTAGCCTAAATCATTACAGTCATTACCAGTTTCCTATTGGATGCCTAAGTCTCCTGTAGGTGCAAGGTTTATCATAGCCAGCAAGATATGCACAAATAAAATTCTTAGCAAACATGTTACTGCAGCATTTAAACTTTTTTATGATTCACTCAGAGTTTACAATGACAAAATAAGATATTTTTCGGGTATTAAGACATTTTGGGTTGCTCAAAATAACCAACCTGTTCTTGACAGCATC
>JAULBZ010000363.1:0-32811 GCA_032360805.1 Neoturris breviconis
GTTGCTATCACTAACAGTGACAGTTAGATTATATGCTTGTTCGGTTAACGACTCAATAACAGAGCTACTTCGAATAAAACCTTTGTTATCAATAGAAAACAGGCTGTTGCTTACTCTAAATGTGTGATTCATGAAACTATCTGCATCATTTATTGCAACGTTAGCAACAATTATATTTTGATCAATTGGAGAACTTCTCGATACTTCGAAATAAGACGGTGTGGTGAAAACTGGACAGTTATCATCAAGATCCAATATATTAATTCTAACATGTGACTTCGTAGTTATAACGTCTAGTGGATTCCTGTTTTGACTTGTTATAGATGTCGCTATGACATCGAAATTAATATATTTCATCGCTTCGTAGTCAAAAGCTTGAATAACAGTTATGTCTCCTAGAAAAGGGCAACGGTATTGTATATGAAATAAATAAATTCACAGAGTATGGACAAAGAACATTCAAAAACTTCCAAATTGTGCTAGTATAGTACACCAGTTTTTTTCAGTAAAGCACGTTTCAGAAAGAATATCGACCCTTGGATGCCTTTCTACACTCTAAATTTAAAAGTACCATACCCACAATCATTCTAGCATAATAGAGATAATAGAGACATTCCTTAACAGATTTGAGCAAATGTGAGATATATTTTAGTCAGTTAGGCCAAGAATTTTATATAAAACTTTTAGAAACGGCTGCTGGCAGTCAGTGTTTCTGAGATTAGAACCCCTATGATGTGCCCTTTAGAATGTGCTAATTCTATCACATGTAAGCTTATGTTTTCTTGAAATTGATAATTGTAAGAACGAATTAAGTAATTACTTACCAGTAACATTGTTTATTTTCACATAATTCAATGCAGTAGAATCGACAATCGAATAACTAGTTGACGCATGTTGACCAGTGGCCACCACAAGTATGGTGTTAGGTGGAATTGTTGCTTCGTAAACTGAAGTCTCATAGTACGTTGACAGGAATGGATATGTATTGCAATCAGGACATGGAGCCAATGGATTGACTTGGACAATCACTACTGCACTTCTTGTACAGATACCGTCGGTGACTATTACTGTCAAAGAATATTCATTCGATGCATCGATATCCAGAAAACCAGTTGTTTTAATACCACCATACTGATCCACTTTGAACAAGTTATTTCCACCATTTAGAGTGTAGTTAAGGTTGGTTGAATCAACGTCTCTTGTTTGGACAGCAGCCACTATTGTATCAGCAGCTACTGGTTCAGTAATTTGTACTGTTTGTGTTGCTGGAGTTACTACTGGACAATTATCGTTAGCATCTCCTACATTGACTACAACAGTAGCGTAACCAACATTCCTTTTATCGGTTACAACCAGAGTAAAAATATGTTGTTTGTTGAGTTCATAGTTAAGTCCTTGTCTTGTTCGAATAATACCAATTGAATCGATTGTAAAGAAGTCGTTTCCGGTTTGTTCATTGATTGTATATGTTGATGGTGGGATAACATTCATAGTGGTTACGTTGAGTATACTGGACCCACTTGGAGTAAGCTCTGAAACAGTTGTGATGTATATTGTTTGGCCGAATTTGGGAATTGGTTTTGCTCCGGGCACAACATTTATATTCACAATACCATGAGCGGCGAATACACCATCAGTCACACTCACGTTTAGTGTATATCTTTCTCTGATATCAAAGTTGAGTGCGTCTGTCAGAATGATTGTTCCATCATTGAAGATTGCAAACTGATTATTGTGTCCACTTTCAATGTTATAAGTCAACGGGTTGTTGTCAGCATCAGTAGCTTTTACCTTTATAACCGATGAACCAACAAGGTGAGCCTCAGAAACATTTAACGAATACGGCGAGTTCACAAATAGTGGACCAACATCGTTTCTGTTCAATACATTAACTACGACTGATGCTACTCCTCTCAAACTGATTGGTGAATTTAGTGATGCCATAATTGGGAAGATATATTGTTTCCTTGCTTCATAATTTAGTGATTGTATCAGAGAAATCTGTCCAATACTGTTGATACTGAATGTATTTCTTGCATCTGGTGATTCTATTGTGTATACATATCCAACACTAGTTGGTCCAGCAGATGTCGATAAGATAACTTGATTGATTGGTCGATCTTCAAAGACATTGACAACATATGTAACGTTTCCAAAATTAGGAGCATTTGCTGGTGTAACAGTGATGATTACTAATGCCTTGCTGCTGCTAAATGTGAGATCTCTAACTGACACATTGAAACTGTATGAACCTGGAGAAATGTCGCCATTTACTCGTACAACGGCTCCATCTAAAATGAAGGCATTATCGCGAACTGGTGAGATAATACTGAAAAACATGTTGTCCAAATTGTCTTCATCTTTATCGGTGGCGGTAAGAGTTAATACTGAATGTTCAATAAATGCTAACTCCGATATTGTTGCTTGATAGATGGCTTTGTCAAACATAGGTGGGTGTTCATTTAAGTTCTGAACATTAATAGTTACTAGTGCCATAGCTGTATCTTTTTCGTCGTCAGTAGCTAGAACTATAATTCGGTATGTTCTCGTCTTTTCAAAATCTAATGGCTCTTTTAAAGTTATATTAAATCCGTCTAATTCAAATTCAGGGAATATAGTAGATGAATGGAAAGATGCTCTTATTGGTGAACCTGGTACTGTCTTTGTTGCGAAAAGTGGAACCAAAATACTATTTACAGGTTCGTTTTCGGGAATAAAGACTTCGTAAAAACTAGGTCTGAATACAGGAATGCTATTAAAGTATCGAAGTACATTAACAGTCACTGTTCCATTTGTTGAAAGTTGAGGTAAACCATTGTCTCTAGCATTGATTGTAAGGACGTATTTGTTTTGGATAAGAGCATCTACAGGTCCAATTAAGCGAATATGTCCATTTGTATCGATCATAAATTTACCAGCTTCATTTCCATCAACAATAGAATATGAAACGACGCCATTATTTCCTTCATCATTATCAGTAGCGGTAACAACAGTTATCAAGGTACCGACATTGATCGTTTCTGATACGGTGATGTTATGGTCTTCCAATCGAGATACAAATCTAGGAAAGTTATCATTAAAATCTGTTACTTCAATAATTACATGAGTAGTTCCAAAAAGTAAATGTCTTCCAGCGTCTGTCGCTTTCACAGTGAATGTGTAACTCTTTTTAGATTCATAATCAAATGAAGTTGCTAAACTTATTACTCCAGATAGCGGATTGATGATAAAGTTATTAGAATCTCCGTTTTGAATTATTTCATAACGTAGGTTATTTCTTGTTCTATCGGCATCTGTTGCGGTCACATTAAAGAGTTCTGATCCAGAAGGTGTGCTCTCTGTAAACGATCGTGTGTAGTACATCAATGCGAATGTTGGCATATTGTCATTCACTTCAGTTACAGAAATGTGTACTGATACTGTCTCGCTGGCAATCAAATTTCCTCCATCTCTTGCAGATACCGTTAGTGTATATCCTGTTCTAGTCTCGTAGTCTAAATTACCACGAAGAACTATATGACCATCATTTTCAATGACGAAAGTACCAGTTGGATCTGATAAAGTGTATATAATTTGTCCACCTAGACCAGTATCACGATCAGTTGCTACTACTTTGACAACACTTGTTCCTGGCAATGCTGCTTCAGAGATAGTATTGTTATAGCTTAATTGAGAAAAGACTGGAGCAAAGTTATTTTCATCCTGAATGTTGATGATTACTATTACTGCGCCAATCAAATTCAAATATCCATTGTCAGTGGCTGTTGCAATCATTTCATATCTGTTCTTTCTTGCATAGTCTAATGGTTGGTTAACAAACAAGGCACCATGTCCCAATGTGCTTGGTCTCATAACAAAATCAGTTTCAGTTGTAAGAAGTTGGTATTGTATTTTATTGTTTGGAAATGTAACGTCGGCATCTAAAGCTGTCAGTATTTCTATTATTTCTCCCACAGGTTTTGTTTCACTGATGTTGAAGATGTATCTTCCGTTGATAGTGTTGAACCGTGGATGGTTGTCATTCCAGTCAGTGATTGTTACAATCACTGATGTATCAACATTAATGCTTCCTTCTGTTAATCGGATCACCAAGTTGAATGTGGGAGTCTGTAAGGTCTCTAAATCTACTGTTTCTCGGAGGGTTATTCTGCCCAAATTGTCAACTTGGAATTTGTCTGGGAGGTTTCCTTGAGCAATACTGAAGGTTCTAGGAACGTTAAAGTTAGTTTTGTCCCCGTCCGTAACAGTGAGTTGATAAACTAAATATCCGACTTGTTCTCTTTCGCTGACATTTACTCGAACAAATGAAGGTTGGAATGTTGGAAGATTGTCATCAGTATCATTTACACATATTGTTATTATTGTAACATCACGCAAGCCTTCATCGTTGATTGCATATGCTAAGAAATTATATTCTGTTTTCATTTCATAATTAAGGGGCTGTACCATTCTTATCACCCCTGTGGCATCATCAATTCTGAATGGGGCTCTTTCTTCCAGTGTGCCATCAAGAGTGTATGTAATGGCGCTAGTAATAACTGGATTAGAGTTAATTGCAGTTAATGTTATCAAATTGTTGCTAATGATATTCTCAGCAACACAAGTCTTGTAATGTTGTTCACCGAATGCTGGTACATTACGAACAAGTTGTGATTTATGAATATAGAAAACAACGGTAGATTCTTGCACCAGTTGAGGTACCCCATGGTCTTCTGCGCGAATTGTCAGCGTATACTCTTGCTTTACTCGTGAATCAAGGTTACCCAATAAAGTTATATAGCCATTGCTGTCGATTCCAAAGGTTCCCATACCGTCACCTCCAACAACACGGAAAGTAACACGTCCGTTATCTCCCGAATCCATATCAGTTCCATTAATCCAGGCCACAACAGAGCCAGGGCGAGTTGCTTCGGATATATTATATAGGAATTTCAAGGATGTGATTCTTGGTGAATTATCGTTAATATCCAATACGTAAACAACAACCATTGTTCTTCCTGTTCGGCTGTTGTATTCATCTTGCACTTCAACTTCGAATACGTACGACTTCTTCATTTCATAATCAAACTGATTCCTATTTCTGATCAATCCTGTGTTTGGGTCAATTATAAACTGACCTACATCTGTACTCGGAACCAAAGAGAACCTAAATGGTCCATTGATTACTTCTGAACTGTTAGCAGATACAGTAACAATTTCGCTGAAGACACTTCTGTTTTCATAGACTTGAATGATGTAAGGATTTACTTTAAATACAGGTTGTAACTCACTGTAGTCCGAAATGTGAATTTGCAATGTAGTATTAACAACAGTGGTACGTTGTGGTGAGCCAGAGTCGGTGGCTAAAATGGTGTATTCATAGAACTTTTGTGTAAGGTAATTCAGTGGCTTATTCAACCTTACTAAACCAAGATTATCAATTGTGAACGTGTCGTCAACTCCTCCTGCTCCTGTGCCACTCGATGCTGTTGGACTCATCTGGAAGTTGGAAATAACCCCTGGTGTACCAGTGTCTTTATCCAAAGCAAATATCACAGTTACAACAGATCCACTGATCGCTTTCTCTGATACAGATATATTGTAAAATAGTTTAGGGAAGTATGGTATTTCATCATTAATGTTTGTTACGTCTAAACTGACAACTTTAAGTGCACTCAAATAAGGGGAGCCCAAATCTTGAACCTGTGCAACAAATTCATAATGATCTCCTTGTTCGTAATCGAATGGTTTGATGACGGTGACAATACCGCTATCTCTGCCTATTGATAAGTGTCCTTCTGGATGAATACTGATGTACTTAACAATCTTGTTATTTCCAAAATCGGTGTCATTTGCAAATAATACACCAATATCTGTTGCATTTACCCCTTCCGGAATACTTAATCGCATTGGTCCAGATGGATAAAATATTGGTCTGTTGTCATTGTAATCCAATACAGTGATTAGAACGTTGACTCTCGCTGATGACAATGATGGCGTTCCCTTATCTTTAGCAATTACTTGGAATTGATAACTTGCGGTGAATTCTCTGTCAGGATCTTGGTGTACTTGTATACGACCATACTGGTCAATAGAAAAGTTACCAAATTGGAAATTGCTTATTAGCTCGTATTCTACTTGTCCATTCAAACCACTATCATCATCTTTTGCTATTACTGCATATATGTAAGATGGCACAGAAACAACTTCCGTCATAGTGAATTGATAGGTATTGGGCGATGTTAATCCAACAAAGTAAGGAGGTTCGTTCACATCTTCTATGTTGATCGTTATTTGAGTAAAGTCCACTGAACCACGTTCGTTAATTGCTTTAACCATGAAATGATATATGTTCTTTGTGTCATAATCAACTGCTTTGATTTGTGTGATAAAGGCATCTTGGCCAGATGGTGAAAGAACAAATAAGTTATCAATATCAGATTGACCAGATGCTACTGTATATGTCATTTGCAAACTTTGGTAAACGCCAGTATCTCTTGCCTTTATTTGTCCAATGAATGCTTGAATGCTGTTTTCCGGGATGGTATAGTTGTAATGATTATGTTCAAATGCAATTCCTGCTAGGACTGTTCTATGTACGTATACGTATAAGGTTACATTAGCAAACATTTTTGGCGTCCCTTTATCTGCAATCTGGATGGTCATTGCGTAGGAGTTGCGTGTAAAGTAATCGAGTTGTCTACTTAGTGTAACAACACCCTGGTTATTTATATTAAATGTAGCTGGTACTGTTGGATCTAAGATTTGGTATTCCAATTCAGCGTTTGTAGTTTCATCAGCATCTGTAGCAAAAACAACGGCAATGTTGCTGAATACCCGTGTTGCTTCGGATATATTGACCGATATGACACTGCTTTCAGGTACAGGTGCATGGTCATTTAGATCAGTTACTCTGACGACTACTGTAGCAATTCCTGTTAGATTTTCTCTAGCTAGATCTGATGCTTTGATAGAGAATGTGTAAAACTTCTTAGTTTCATAATCAAACGAATTTTTCGAAAATATTAATGCAGACGCTCCAATTGACACAATACTAAATTCTGTTGCATCACCAGTATCATCTGCCATCGAATATACGATGTTACTATTTACGGTAGTACCATCAGAATCAACGGCTCTAACACTTACAAGAGATTGCGTTCTATCATGGTTCTCATGTTCTTCCACAGAATAGATGTTTAAATCAAAGACTGGTTCTCTATCGTTGACATCTCTTACGTCGATAATAACTATAGCAGTATTAACACCAGTCTGTCCTCGCGGATCTGTGACGTTTAATACAAGCTGGAATCGTCTCTGTGACGGATCTTCATAATCCAATTCCTTGCTTAATTTAATAACGTTTTTATCGATGGTGAAAAAGCCAGATGGTCCATTTGAAACCGACTGTATTTGATAGATCAGATTACCATTGTCTGATTGATCAATATCGGTAGCAGTTATTGTGATAACTGACATGCCAACTAAGGCCTTTTCTGACACAACAGCACTATATGAAGCTGGATTAAATATGGGTCTGTTATCATTGACGTCCGTTATGGTAATGTCGACTAAGGCACGAGTTGAAAGATGTGGTGTTCCTCTGTCTTCAACTACCACAACCAAAGCATAGCTTTTAACTCTTTCAAAATCTAATACACGAGCAACTTTGATTGCACCAGTGTTTGGTTCCACGTCGAAATCTAGAGTATTTTCCAATGCAGAAAAAAAGAAAGACCCAGTAAGTGCTCCATCATCATTGTCTGAAGCAGTAACGTTGATGATGGTTTGACCAATAGGTACATCTTCAGATATGGTAACTTGGTACCTTGGTTGTGGGAATACAGGGTAGTTATCGTTAACTTCTAAAACTGTAACGTGGACCCATGCGTTCGGTTGAGACGTAAGTGTGGAAGATGCGGAATCTCGAGCTTGAACCTCTAACGAATACGATTTGATATTTTCATAATCCAATGTTTGTAATATTGACAATTTTCCATTATTTGGATCGATGACGAAATGATTGAAATTATTTCCTGAAACAATGCTGTATAATACAACACTGTTATCTTCATCAATTGCATGCATTGAAGCAATCAATGTACCTACTGGTGCAGATTCCAATACCGTTACATTCACTTCATTTTGTACGAATACAGGTCTTCGATCATTTACGTTTGCGATAGTTAATGTGAGACAAGCATATCCAGCGAGTGGATTGGTTCCTTTATCTACCGCTTTAATTAAACAATACTGGAATTTTTGGGATTCATAATCTAATAAATCTGAAGTTACAATTCTACCACTTACAGTATCAATTTGTAAAGCATTGCAAGATGGACTTGACATAAGAGAATACTCAACCTGAGCATTGTTTCCAACATCGTTGTCAAATGCGAATGCATCAATTACATACGAACCGTTTGTTGTTGTCTCTGGTAATGTTCGCGCATAACATGTCGCTTGATTGAATGAAGGTGTGTTATCGTTGACATCTAAGACGTTAATTTCAATTGATGCTGGAACAGCTGCGTTGAAAACTCCATCATTGACCATTGCTGTGAATAAATATTGATCTTGCAATTCACGATCAACAATATCTTTCAACATAATTTCACCTGTTTGAGAGTTGATTGAGAATTTTGATAAGTCATCGATGTCATTGACATGGGTCATTGAGTATGTAAGAGACGTAACCAAACTGCTAGCTTTCAGTGACACGACTATCGTTCCCACCAAAGTAGATTCAGGTATGGACACTACATATCGCTGCGGGATGAATACAGGTGGGTCATCTGGTACATCTATGACGGTAACAATAACATTTGTTGTTAACTGACAAGGCACAGCTCCAGTATCGGTTGCTTTTGCAACAAAATGGTATTCTTTGCGTGTTTCATAATCGACACTTTGCTTCAAAGTCAATCTGCAATCGGAAGACATAGTAAAAAACTGTGTTCCGAGTGGTTCATCGATGCTGCATTGAAAGTTTCTGTTTTGTGGTGTACCATCTAAATCATTAGCGGTAAGATGTAATAGTTGACTTCCAACAATTCCAGGCTCGCTTACACTGACCATATACGTATTATTTGCAAATATCGGACAATTATCGTTGTAGTCCCGAACAATAACAATAACATTAGCATTGGTAACTGAACTTCTTGGGCCTTGACCATTGTCGCGTACTGATATGATCAGCGAGTGAGTAATTGATGTTTCGTAATCCAGTTTTCCTTTAATACTTAAAACTCCAGAAGCAGAATCAATTTGGAACAAATCAGTATTGCCAGTAGCAATTGAATATGTCAATCTAGAGTTCTCATTTATATCAAGATCTTTTGCAGTCACAGTAACAACACGTTGACCAATTATAGCCGTTTCTGATACAGTCACTTGATAGGATTGTGGATCAAAGAAGGGATTGTTATCGTTAATATCAGTTAATGTTACAACCAACTCTCCAACACCATTTGCTGTTGGTCCTCTTGATTGAATAGATAAAACATGTCTATCTCTGGTTTCTCTATCTAATGACTGTCTAACTGTTATGATTCCAGTTGTTTCATTCATTGAAAAGAAAATGGCTGATTTTCCGATCAAAAAGTAGCGGATATTATTGTTATTACCAGTGTATGGATCAACAGAAAAAACTTGGGTGACAAAGCTACCAACTGCAGCATCTTCCGGTATACTGACGTCCGCGGTAGTGATACCTGTGTATGATCGATGTACGAACATCGTAACTGTCACAACAGATGTTCCTTCTGGTGTACCAAGATCGTAAGCTTGTACATCAAGCGTGTATACGTTCTGCTGATCATAGTAAACGTGTTGAGCTAACGAAATATGTCCATCTTGATTAACGACAAAGACACCACTACCTGTACCTCCTATTGCTCTGAATTGGACTTGTCCATTTCGACCGATATCTGCGTCAGTGGCTGATAAACAACCAATAGTAGATCCTGGAAGTGTGAATTCTGTGATGTTGTAAATTCTATTATCCGGAACGAATATTGGTTGATTATCATTGACGTCACCAATGAGAATGAAAACTGAAGCCCGGTTAGTTTTGGCATTGTATTGGTCAGTAACCTCGACATCAAATGTATAGTTGGTTTGCTGTTCATAGTTGAATATATTTGTTGTTCTAATTGCTCCAGTTATTGGATCAATGGCGAACCATTGAGTATCTGGGAAGTGATTGACAATACTGTATCTAAATGGTCCTTTAATAGGTTCGTTGCTGTCAGCCACAACTGTTAAAATTGTTGAAGATAGCGACGTGTCTTCGGGAATTAGTTTGGAGTACAGGTTGGAAATGAAAAATGGTTGTAATTCACTGTAGTCCTTTACGTTAATTGTTACAACCGCATTATTTGTTGATGTTCGTCCACCACCATCAGTTGCTAAAATTTGCAGGGTGTATAACTTTTGCACATTCCAGTCCAGGCCACCTACTAGAGTTATCATACCGGTGTTGTCAATAGCAAATCGATTTTGGCCGTTTCCACCAATAATGTTGTATGAATTGATATCACCAAATACTCCTAAATCGTCATCTTTTGCAAAGATGTTGATGATTAATGCACCTACATTTGCTTTCTCAGATACTGTTATGTTGTAGGTACGTACGGGGAAATACGGTACGTTATCGTTCATGTTTGTAATGTTGACATTAAAACCTCTGGTACTGCTCAAATATGGTGATCCAGTGTCTTTAGCGATCACAAATAGTCGGTAGAATTGTATCTTTTCATAATCAACATTGCTCGATACTGTCATTCGTCCAGTAGCACTATCAATATCAAGCACACCACCTGGTTGAATGCTATATTCAATGTTCCTATTTATCCCATTTACATCATTATCAGCAGCCGTTACTTGTGCAACAAATTGACCACTTGTGTTTTCAACAATAATAACATCGCTTATTGGAAGAATAATTGGTCTGTTATCGTTGTAATCCGTTACCGTCACTATTACATTGGCTGATGCTGAACTAGGATTATTAGCTTTATCGGTAACCACTACTTGGAATGAATAAATTTGGGTCTGTTCTATATCAAGTGTTATGTTGGTCCTAATTCTTCCATATTCATCGATTGCAAAGAACATTTCTTGACCTGGCGCACTTATCAATGAGTATGATCTCATTCCATTGGATAAAGTTTTGTAATCACCATCATCCGTAACCACCGAGTATATGAAAGTTCCGCTTGGTGTTGTCTCCAAAACACTTACTGAGTACGCATTGTTGTTCAAATCCATGAAGAATGGCGGCTCATTGACATCAAGAATAAAGATAACTACAGAACAGCATATTTTCGATCCCCTTTCATTCTTTGCACAAGCCATGAAGTCATATCTTGATCTTGTTTCATAATCAGCTACTCTTAATTGTGTGATGAGACCAGTAGTTCTGTTAAGGTGAAAATCGTTTTGAATGTGAGTAAGATCTGATTCGATGCTATACTCTAAGTTTCGACTTGTATAGTTACCTGCATCTGTGGCAATAATGCTGCCAACATTATTTATGCTTAACTCTGGGATAGAATAAGCAATCGGGCACTGTGGATCAAACTTGAGTAGAGTGAAATCTATTGGATGTACATAAATAATAACTCTTGCCGATCCAGATAATGCAGGAGATCCTGAATCTGTAAAGGATACAGTCAAGTCATATCGGTCCTGCGTGTAAGAATCGAGTTGTTTAACTAGCATAAGATTACCATTGTTGGTGATGTCAAATGCAGTAGATGAAACGCCACTAAGGAAATAGTTGATTTCGGCATTTCTACCAGAGTCTTTGTCAGTTACCGATACAATTGTCAACAGTGAACCGATTGTAGTTGCTTCAGATATATTCAAAATGATCAATTGATTTATTGCAGTTGGTGAATTGTCATTGGAATCCGTGATGAAAACATTTACAAGTGTTCTCCCACGGAGTTTGTCTCCAGCCACAGTGCTTCGATCCTCTGCTTCAACTTCAAACGAATAAGACTTTAATTTTTCATAGTCGAACAGAGCATTTGTCGTTAGAATTCCATTAGAACTGATAGAAAAGTTTCCTGAATCTTGGCTTGGTACCAAACTATATGTAAATGCATTATTTGGAGCAGCAATATCACCATCAGTAGCAACAACAGTATTCCCAATAAATGTACCAACTCCATTTGTTTCTGCAACATTGAACATGTATTCGTTATTGATGAATGTTGGTTGGTTATCATTAACATCCACAACTGATATAAGAACTAATGCTGTATTCAATCCTACCCTTGGTGACGATCCTTTGTCCTCAGCAACAACAGTTAAGTTATAACTACCTGTTTGTGTTTCGCGATCAAGAGAATCAAAAAGAGTGACAACACCAGTATTTGGATCAATTGTAAATCTGTTATTTGTATTTCCATTTCTAATACTGTATGTAATTAAGCCATTCTGACCACTATCTTTATCACTTGCAAACACTTGTGTCAATGAAGTTGTGAGTGGTGCTTTCTCTGATACAAGTACATTGTAAATTACTGGACTGAAGATTGGATTATTGTCATTGACGTCTTCCACAAAAATATTCACCAAAGTTCTTCCAAGTCTAGCCGGATTTCCTCTGTCTGATATTATGGCAACAAGATTGTAAACATTCTTCGTTTCATAATCTAGTTGTCTATTTACTCTGATCTCACCGGTCACTTGATCCAAAATAAAATCGTTCGTGTTCTCCAATGCAAGATAAAAAATGGATCCAGTGTTGACTCCTTTGTCTATATCAGTTCCGCTTAGCGTGAGTACAACTGTTGTCAGTGCTATGCTTTCATTTACTGTTTCGGTGTAAATCTGTTTATTGAATAGTGGATTATTATCGTTCACTTCAAGCACAGTAACGTAAATTAGTGCATCAGGATTTGATTGAAGTTGAGGGGATCCATTATCAAATGCCCTAATTTGTAATGTGTAACCTTGGAGTACCTCATAGTTGAGAGCGTTGATTAGAATTAACCTCCCGCTTGCGTCTATCGTGAATGCATTACCAGTATTTCCACTTATAATGCTGTATGTTAAGACAGTATTAGAATCTCTATCAGATGCAAGAATTTGTGTGATGAACGATTGGATAGGTTTATTCTCAAGGACAGATACGTTATACGTCGCTGGAGCAAACTGGGGAGCATTGTCGTTGAAATCGGCTACGATAACTTGCATGCATATTTTTGAACTCAGTGCTGGATTACCTCCGTCAGTTGCAGTGATTATACATTGATGATCTTTCCTTGTTTCGTAATCAAGTAGAGACGATAAACTAACTATTCCAGTTGTTGCATTTATGACAAAGTTATTGCACAATGTATCTGGTTGCATACTATATCTTACTTCTTTATTTGCCCCAGAATCAAGATCAAATGCAAAGGCAGGTAAAATTTGTGTTAAAACTGTAGTCGATTCTGACAGTGGCACAACATAACATGTATTTCTGTTAAAGTTTGGCGCATTATCATTGACATCGAGAATTTTCACTATGATATTGGCTCGTCTTGCAGCAGTATTTACACCATCGAACACACTAGCAGTAAAAACGTATTCATTTTGTACCTCATAATCAACAGGTTCGTTTAGAATTAACTCACCGGTTTGACTGTTTAAGGTAAACTTTGCTAAATCAGCTTGATCTGCAGCAATCAAAGTGTACCTCAATTGCGTTGATGTACTATCAACGGTGAGGGACAACACAGCTGTTCCAACTAAAGTACTTTCTGGGATACTGATAGTATAATTCTCAGGCTTGAAAACAGGTATTATATCTGGTATATCCAATACGTTTACAATAACATTAGTGGTGCCTAGGCAGCTGACTACACCATTATCAGTTGCTTTAACAACAAATCTGTATTGGGTCCTGGTTTCATAATCAACTTGAGTTTTTAATCTGACAACACAATCTAAACCTTCCTTCTGAATTTTGAAGAATTGAATGGCAAGTGGTTCATCTATACTACAGATAATTTGGTTATTGGCTGCTGTACCGTCTTGATCACTCGGTCTTATCCTAAGTATTTCGGTATCTGTTGCATTTCCTTCGGAAACATCAGCTGTGTAAGTTGACAGTGGGAACTGTGGACAATTATCGTTGTAGTCCTCAACAATGATAATAACATTAGCATTGGTTGCTGTACTTCTCGGACCTGGACCATTGTCTGTTGCTGATATCGTTAGTACGTGATTCTGAGGAGATGTTTCGTAGTTAAGGTTTCCTATAACGCTCAAAGTACCAGTAGCCGAATTAATCTGGAACAAATTATTCGAATTTCCAGTAGCAATTGCATATGTCAACCTAGAGTTCTCATTTATATCAAGATCTTTTGCAGTCACAGTAACAACACGTTGACCAATTATAGCCGTTTCTGATACAGTCACTTGATAGGATTGTGGATCAAAGAAGGGATTGTTATCGTTAATATCAGTTAATGTTACAACCAACTCTCCAACACCATTTGCTGTTGGTCCTCTTGATTGAATAGATAAAACATGTCTATCTCTGGTTTCTCTATCTAATGACTGTCTAACTGTTATGATTCCAGTTGTTTCATTCATTGAAAAGAAAATGGCTGATTTTCCGATCAAAAAGTAGCGGATATTATTGTTATTACCAGTGTATGGATCAACAGAAAAAACTTGGGTGACAAAGCTACCAACTGCAGCATCTTCCGGTATACTGACGTCCGCGGTAGTGATACCTGTGTATGATCGATGTACGAACATCGTAACTGTCACAACAGATGTTCCTTCTGGTGTACCAAGATCGTAAGCTTGTACATCAAGCGTGTATACGTTCTGCTGATCATAGTAAACGTGTTGAGCTAACGAAATATGTCCATCTTGATTAACGACAAAGACACCACTACCTGTACCTCCTATTGCTCTGAATTGGACTTGTCCATTTCGACCGATATCTGCGTCAGTGGCTGATAAACAACCAATAGTAGATCCTGGAAGTGTGAATTCTGTGATGTTGTAAATTCTATTATCCGGAACGAATATTGGTTGATTATCATTGACGTCACCAATGAGAATGAAAACTGAAGCCCGGTTAGTTTTGGCATTGTATTGGTCAGTAACCTCGACATCAAATGTATAGTTGGTTTGCTGTTCATAGTTGAATATATTTGTTGTTCTAATTGCTCCAGTTATTGGATCAATGGCGAACCATTGAGTATCTGGGAAGTGATTGACAATACTGTATCTAAATGGTCCTTTAATAGGTTCGTTGCTGTCAGCCACAACTGTTAAAATTGTTGAAGATAGCGACGTGTCTTCGGGAATTAGTTTGGAGTACAGGTTGGAAATGAAAAATGGTTGTAATTCACTGTAGTCCTTTACGTTAATTGTTACAACCGCATTATTTGTTGATGTTCGTCCACCACCATCAGTTGCTAAAATTTGCAGGGTGTATAACTTTTGCACATTCCAGTCCAGGCCACCTACTAGAGTTATCATACCGGTGTTGTCAATAGCAAATCGATTTTGGCCGTTTCCACCAATAATGTTGTATGAATTGATATCACCAAATACTCCTAAATCGTCATCTTTTGCAAAGATGTTGATGATTAATGCACCTACATTTGCTTTCTCAGATACTGTTATGTTGTAGGTACGTACGGGGAAATACGGTACGTTATCGTTCATGTTTGTAATGTTGACATTAAAACCTCTGGTACTGCTCAAATATGGTGATCCAGTGTCTTTAGCGATCACAAATAGTCGGTAGAATTGTATCTTTTCATAATCAACATTGCTCGATACTGTCATTCGTCCAGTAGCACTATCAATATCAAGCACACCACCTGGTTGAATGCTATATTCAATGTTTCTGTTTATTGCGTTTACATCATTATCAGTAGCCGTTACTTGTGCAACAAATTGACCACTCGTGTTTTCAACAATGGTGACATCATTTATTGTATTAATTAGCGGTCTGTTATCGTTATAATCTGTGATTGTAACCGAGACTATAGCAGTTGCAGATAAGGGAATCGTCGGGTTCTTATCAGTAACAACAACACTGAATTGGATGGAAGGAACAGTTTCTTTATCGAAAGTCGTGTTTGTTTTTATTCTTCCTTCTTGGTCGATTTCGAAGTACATTTCTTGACCAAACGAACTTTGGATGCGGAATTCTCTCTGTCCATTAGGAACCGTTTCGAAATCAGGATCTTCAGTGACTACCGAGAAAATAATTGTCCCTTTTGGTATTGTTTCCGGTATGCTAACTTGATAAATACCTCCTTGTAAGTTAGTAAAGAATGGGGGTTCATTGATATCATCGATCATTATGACCAGCGAGCAGCAGATCTTTGACCCACGCTCATTTCTTGCGCATACCATTATGTCGTATCTATTCCTACTCTCATAATCGGTCGCTTGTAGCTGAATAACCGCTCCATTGGTTTGATTCAGGGCAAATATACCTTGAATATCTGTTGTATCCGATTGTATTTCATAAACTATTTGTTTGCTTGTGTAATTACCTGAATCCTTGGCATTTACCTGTGCAACTACAGTATTGATTCTGGATAATCCTTCATCAATATGAGCTATGATAGGACAAGCTGGCTCGAATGACAATAATGTGAAATCAATTGGATGAACGAATATTGTTACTGTCACTGTAGTTGATTGTGACGGTTGACCATTATCGATGACTGAAACAACTAAATTATAACGATTTTGTGAAAAGGAATCCAATTGACCTCGAAGAATTAATTCTCCGCTATTCTGATCAAGGATAAATCGATTTGTAGAATCCCCGCTCAAAAAGTATGATATTCTTCCATTATCCCCTGAATCGAGATCATTAGCTGTTATAACTGTTAATAGCGCTCCTATACGTGTCGCTTCTGTTAGGTTCAATACGATATTTTGTTGAATTGGTATTGGAGCATTATCGTTAAGGTCATTTATATGAACTGTGACTAAAGTTCGTCCTTTGAGAGCTTCATCACCGTTATCAGTTGCTTCAACTTCAAAATTATAAGATTTAATTTTCTCGTAGTCAAACGAAAATGCTGTAGAAATAAGACCATTATTTTGGTTGATGGAGAAGTTTCCAGAGTCCACATTGGGTACAATTTTGTATGTTCGTAAATTGTTGGTAGCAGTAAAATCTCTATCTCCGGCTACAACGGCATTACCCACAACTCTGTTGTTAGGAACATTTTCATCAATACTGAAAACGTAATGATCCAATATAAATATCGGTTGTTGGTCGTTCACATCCACTACATTGATAGTAACAATTGCTGTGTTAAGAGCAGATCGAGGAGATGACGCTCTATCTTCAGCGGTAATTGATAGTACATATGCTATTGTACTGGTTGTCTCCAGATCTAGGTTGCCAATCAATGTGATGGCTCCACTATTTTCGTCAATAGCAAATTTGTTCAGATCATTACCAGCAGTAATCGAATATTTTATCTGCCCATTCACACCAACATCATTATCGGTTGCAATTACCTTGACGATGGTTTCTGATAATGGAGCCTCTTCTGATACGTTAATTAAGTAAGAAGTTGGAGAGAAGATGGGTGAATTATCATTAGCGTCACTGATGTAAATATCAACCAACGTTCGATGCATCAATGGAGGTGTTCCAAGATCAACTACGGTTGCAACCAAATGATAGCTCTTCTTTGTTTCATAATCAAGCGTTTCTGAAACAGTAATATCTCCTGAGACTGAATTGATCGCGAACGCTGTTGTGTTTTCTAATGCAACATAACGTATTGTTCTTGTATTTATTCCATGGTCAGCATCTGTAGCTTGTAAATTTAACACAAATGTTCCTGGTATAGTTGATTCGCTGATTGTAGCACTGTTGTAATCAAGTGTGAACGTCGGTCTGTTGTCATTTACTTCAGTAACAGTGATATTGACAATTGCATTTCCTGGTGACACTCTTTGGGTATTCGTTGTTTCAAAAGCTTGAATTACTAAGGAATACTCCTTAATGCCTTCATAATCTAATACCCCAACGGTTCGTATAAACCCAAAGCTATCAATATTAAAAACTCCGTTTGTGTTTCCACTTAAAATCCTGTAACTGAATAGTGCGTTTTGATTTGTGTCACCATCAGTAGCAATAACTCGCGTCACAATTGTATTGAGTCTAACAGACTCCTGAATAGATGCTGAGTAGAATAACAGCTCGAACGTAGGCAAGATATCATTCGCATCTAAGACTTGTACTGTTAAACAAGTAAATCCTGCAAGTGACGGGTTACCACCATCTACAGCCTTAACTATGCATGTGTGCATTCGTTGAGTTTCGTAATCTAAATTCCCATTCGTTCGGACGATTCCATTACTTGGATTTATGACAAACGGGGGACAAGCGGGTGAAAAGGAATATGCGAACTGACCATTATTCCCAATATCTAGATCTGTAGCAACCAAACTTGCAATAATCGAATTGTTATTGGTTGTCTCACTGAGCGTTCTTTGCACGCAGTTATTACCATTGGTGAAAGTAGGTACATTGTCGTTCACATCAACAATTGTGATACGAATTATTGCTGGTGCTAAAGCCGAACTGAATCCGTCATTCACCATTGCGTTGAGTTCATAATAAGATGTTGTTTCTCGGTCTAATTGACCTTTCACTACCAGTAAGCCAGTTGTTTGCTCAAGTAGAAATTTATCATCTCCATTACCATTGACAATAAAGAAATTCAAGTTCTGTGTACTATCAACTACCACTAGTTGAAGTATTACTGCTGCAATTAGTGTACTCTCTGGGATGGATATATTATATTCTAGTGGATTGAATCGTGGTTTTAGGTCTGGGAAGTCCAGAACTGTAATCTCAACATTCGTAGTGCGAGTGTATGCAACATTTCCTTGATCTGTTGCAATAACAGGAAAATCGAACCTTTTAATTGTCTCGTAATCAACTTGTTTTAAAAGTGTTATGATACCATTTACTGGGTTAATTTGAAAGAATTCGCTTGCTAATGGTTGATTAATGCTGTATCGTATTTGATTATTTGGATTGGTAACGTCATTATCAGTTGCACCGACCGAAACAACAAATGTGGTGACTGGAGCACTTTCGTTAACGCTAGCTTGGTACAGAGGTTTGTTGAATGATGGGAAATTGTCATTAACATCTTGCACGTTTAATATAATTATAGAATCACTAGATGCCGTTAGTGAGGGTGTTCCATTATCCTTTGCTGAAACAGTGATAGTGTATGAAGGAACAAGGTCTTCGCGGTCAAGTGCTTGAAGCAATGATATGACACCAGAGTTAGGGTCAATGGTAAATTTACTTGGATCGCTTGCAGATTTAATTTCATAGGTTATTAAATTGTTTCCATTCACATTAGAATCTCTGTCCGTTGCACGCACTTGAAGTATTCGTGTCCCCACTAAATGATTTTCATTTATATTCAAGCTGTAAGCAGTATTTACAAACTGTGGTGGGTTGTCGTTAACATCGGTTACTCTGACCGTTATTTCAGTAACCCCGATTGATGTTGGTCCTTTAGCTCTAACAACAATGGAATGTAGATACAAATCTTCAAAATCCAAGTTTCTTATCAAACGAATTTCACCAGTTGTTGGGTTTATCGAAAATCGACTTGTTGACTCAGCTCCAACCAAGGTATAAACAAAACCATTTGTGTTGCCCGTGTTTGGATCAATCGCAGTGACTCTCGTGAGTACGTTAGCATTGGGAACAGTGTCTTCAGGAATAATGACATTGTTAGCAGCAACGGCGGCAGTTGCGGTGTGAATAAAGAATGTCAATGTAGCAGAACTAGATCTTGACGGCGAGCCTTTGTCTGTTGCAGTTACAACTAACTGATATACTCTATTAGTATCTGCGTCAAGATTATTGGATAATATAACTGTTCCATCACTAGCTACTGTAAAAACACTTGTCCCAGTACCACCAGTAGAAGTAAAATCAACTAATCGATTGTTACCATCATCTTGGTCTGTTGCATATAAAGCAGCAACGGTAGAACCGAGCATTGTACTCTCCGTGATATTGTATATCAAATCAGTTGTAGTAATAACTGGGGTGTTGTCATTAACATCTGTGATTCGAACCACAACCAATGCTTTTCCTGTTCTTTTATTCTGTTGGTCAGTTACTTCTATTTCAAATGAGTAGAATTTTTTCACTTCGTAGTCAAATGACGTTGAAGTTCGAATAGAAATTTCATTGGTAACTCCGCTAGCAACCAAGTTGAATGATTGATAATCGTTATGGTTAGAGTCAGCAACTAATCTGAAACTTAAGGAAAATTGTGGTTCGTTGCTGGTTGCATTTACAGTTCTTATAGTTGATCCTTGAGTTGTGTCTTCAGGAATTGTTATAATGTAGGAGTTTATGAAAAAGTATGGTTGTCCTTCACTGTAGTCCTTTACGTTAATAGTAACAGTTAATGTGTTAGATGATTGTCTACTTGGTTGTCCGGCGTCTATAGCGTCAATAGCCAAAGTGTAAACTTGAGGATTCGTTGTGAGTTCTAAAGTATTCTGAAGTATGATGTTGCCACTATTATCTATTCTAAAGTTATTCAGATTGTTACCAGTCCTAATAATATAGGTATTAATATTACCAGGAGTTTCTAAATCATTATCAGTTGCTGAAACGGAGAAAACTGTTGTTCCGATATCCGTTTTCTCACTAACTGTGATTGTGTAGGCTGTTGGTTCGAAGAAAGGTGAGTTATCGTTGACATTAACGACATTTAAGGTAATATTTTGTACAGTTGATGTCAGGTATGGTATTCCCAAATCTTTTGCGACGACAACAAATTGGTATTGCGTTCGTGATTCGTAGTCTAAATCACCTGTTACACTTACTATTCCAGATGTTCTGTCAATAGAAAGAATACCCTCTGGATATATACCAACAAACTCAACTTGACCATTACTTGTTGAATCTGCGTCTGTTGCACCAAATTGCACCAAGTTGGTTTGTTTTTGATTTTCATTTGCAGAGATTATTACGTTTTGATTTGTTATGACCGGGTGATTGTCATTATAGTCAAGCACAAAGGCTACAACCGATGCCGAATCTTGGAGATTTCCTGCGTCTACAACGTTAACAGTGAATGCATAGGTTTTAATATTTTCAAAGTCTAAAGGTCTAAGAAGTTTTATCATCCCGTCTTGATTGATTTCAAACATGCCGACTGAAGAGCCGGACAATCCAAGAGAGTATGTTAATTGACTGTTTGTTGAAGTTGTATCATCTGGATCAGTGGCAACAACAGAATAGATGTATGCAAACGAAGGGACACTTTCTGATACATTGAAAATATATTGATTTTGTGAAAAGGTAGGTCTTTCATTCACATCGTTGATTGTTGCTGTAACTAGACAGTATGCTTGTGCGTTCCTTTCATTTGTTGCTTTCACCAGGAAACTATACTTGTTGGTCGTTTCATAATTTGCGTTACTTTTGATAGTGATAAGTCCTGATGTTTGCAGTTCGAAAACGCCAATATTACCTGATTGGACAGAATATACTACATTTTGACTAGTGTAAGCACCCGTATCAGTTATTGACAATCTTCTGTTGAAGGCAGGTGTTTGAGCATTCTCGTTAATGTTAAAATTCAATGGACATCCTACGAATGCAATACCAGGTAACGTCACACCTTTCACGTCAATGTTGACTGTTGCTGTGGCTGATCTCTGGGTAGTTAACCCTCCGTCGAGTATAACAACATTAAGGGTGTATTTTGGTTGTACAAAAGCGTCAAGTTGTGACTTTAACTTGATTGTTCCCTCTGCGTTAATAGAAAATGACGCGTCATTTAATATGTAGGTCAATTGGCCATTCGTAGTAGAATCAAGGTCAGTTGCAAATATTGTTATAATATCTGAACCAATCAATGTACCCTCTGATATATTGAGATTAACAACAGCTGGCGATGGGATAGGATCATTGTCATTCTCGTCAATCACCATAACAGTAATTAAGGCTTTTCCAACCAATTTATCTGTGCTAGAGCTATCAATTGCTTGAACGTGGAAGGAATACGATTTTATTTTTTCATAATCGAAGACAACGGCCGGATACAGCCTATTTGCAATCATGGAAAAATTTGACGAATCTGGACTGGGTATGATGGAATATGTAAGCTGGTTATTACTTATAGTAGCGTCCTTATCTCTAGCAGTGACCGTCAATAGCAAATCTTGAGCTTGAGTATTTTCTCTAATTGTAGCCTCGTACATATTAAGATCAAATATTGGTTGGTTGTCATTCACATCTACCACCTCAAGAATAACAACAGTGTTGAGTACACTATCTTGTTGTCCATCATTCACTTTGAAATTAAATGTATACAAATTCGAACCAGGTTCACGATCTAAAGCTTGAACTAAAATCAATTCATTGCCTACCAATGAAAAATGAGGATCAATTGACCCAGGCCCAACATAAGAGTATGTCAATAGTTGAGTATCTGCATCAACAGCTGATAGATGAGCAAGCGTAATGCCTACTGGAGCTTTTTCTGAGACTTTCAAGTTGTAGTTCAATTTTGTAAACGCCGGTGCTACATCGTTAACATCACTGATCAAAATATCAACCAAAATTCTGCTCTCCAAATAAGGAACTCCGCCGTCCCGGACAACAGCAACTAGGGCATAGGTTCTTTTTCGTTCATAGTCCAAAGTTTTTGCAACTCTTATGGCGCCACCAGTTTCAATGATAAAGTCTGTTGTGTTGTCAAGTGCTATGAAAGACAACTGGTTAGTTAATGGTCCTCTATCATTGTCTGTTGCAATCAGCGTTTCAACGACAGAACCGACAGCTGTATTTTCAGAAACGATGACTTTATAATAAGCTTGAACTATGGGTCTATTGTCATTAACTTCTAGCACATTCACCGTTACAAATGCGTTCGGATTCGATACTTGACCTCCAGGGTTAGCATTATCTCTTGCTTCAATTTTCAATACATAACTTTGAGTAATTTCGTAATCTAATTTTCGAATCAAGGCGATTTTACCATTCACATCAATATTGAATTTTGCTTCATTGTTACCAGCGGCAATGCGATATGAAACTAAACCACTCACGCCACTATCCTGATCTGTCGCAAAAACGTAAGCAACTAGCCTTCCCACATCAGCCGATTCTTTCAAAGACACAGAATAGTTTTGTTGAGTGAAAATAGGTGCGTTATCATTTGAATCAATAAGCGCGACGGTCATACAAGTAAAGCCGATCAGCTTTGGACTGCCATTATCTTCTGCTTTAATAAGACAATCGTGTCTTTTCTGAGTTTCGTAATCCAAAGGCCCTGTTGTTGCAATCCTACCATTTGTTGCGTTGATTGTAAATAATGGGCAAGCAGGTGAGAATGAATAAGTAATAGCTGCGTTTTGGCCTTCATCAAGATCAAATGCTGGCGCATTACCTACTTCTGATCCGCTGGAGGTGGTTTCTAATAAGTTTATAATCAGACATACATTATCGTTATTGAAGGTCGGCACATTATCATTAACGTCAAGGATAGTAATTCTAATGGTAGCCGGAATAACAGCACTGTTGAAACCGTCTGTAACGGACGCACGGAGAACGTAATTAACTTTTTGTTCGCGATCTACTGGAGCTCTTAAGACTAGCATTCCAGAACTGGTTTCAAGAAGAAATTTTCCATCTCCATTTCCATCCACAATACTGAATATTAGGTTTTGCGTACTGCCAATAACTACTAACTTCAATAATTGCGTGCCAACTAGTGTACTTTCTGGGATGGATATTTCATATTCCAACGGGCTGAATTCTGGAAGTAGATCTGGGAAGTCTAGAACAGTTATTTCGACATTAGTTGTGCGAGTATATTTAACATTTCCTTGATCTGTTGCAATAACAGGAAAATCGAACCTTTTAATCGTCTCGTAATCAACTTTTTTTAAGAGAGTTATAATACCATTTGCTGGGTTGATTTGGAAGAATTCGCTTGCCAATGGCTGACTAATGCTGTATTGTATTTGATTATTTGGATTGGTAACGTCATTATCAGTTGCACCGACCGAAACAACAAATGTGGTGACTGGAGCAGTTTCATTAACACTAGCTTGGTACAGAGGTTTGTTGAATGATGGGAAATTGTCATTAACATCTTGCACGTTCAATATAATTATAGAATCACTAGATGCCGTTAGTGAGGGTGTTCCATTATCCTTTGCTGAAACAGTGATAGTGTATGAAGGAACAAGGTCTTCGCGGTCAAGTGCTTGAAGCAATGATATGACACCAGAGTTAGGGTCAATGGTAAATTTACTTGGATCGCTTGCAGATTTAATTTCATAGGTTATTAAATTGTTTCCATTCACATTAGAATCTCTGTCCGTTGCACGCACTTGAAGTATTCGTGTCCCCACTAAATGATTTTCATTTATATTCAAGCTGTAAGCAGTATTTACAAACTGTGGTGGGTTGTCGTTAACATCGGTTACTCTGACCGTTATTTCAGTAACCCCGATTGATGTTGGTCCTTTAGCTCTAACAACAATGGAATGTAGATACAAATCTTCAAAATCCAAGTTTCTTATCAAACGAATTTCACCAGTTGTTGGGTTTATCGAAAATCGACTTGTTGACTCAGCTCCAACCAAGGTATAAACAAAACCATTTGTGTTGCCCGTGTTTGGATCAATCGCAGTGACTCTCGTGAGTACGTTAGCATTGGGAACAGTGTCTTCAGGAATAATGACATTGTTAGCAGCAACGGCGGCAGTTGCGGTGTGAATAAAGAATGTCAATGTAGCAGAACTAGATCTTGACGGCGAGCCTTTGTCTGTTGCAGTTACAACTAACTGATATACTCTATTAGTATCTGCGTCAAGATTATTGGATAATATAACTGTTCCATCACTAGCTACTGTAAAAACACTTGTCCCAGTACCACCAGTAGAAGTAAAATCAACTAATCGATTGTTACCATCATCTTGGTCTGTTGCATATAAAGCAGCAACGGTAGAACCGAGCATTGTACTCTCCGTGATATTGTATATCAAATCAGTTGTAGTAATAACTGGGGTGTTGTCATTAACATCTGTGATTCGAACCACAACCAATGCTTTTCCTGTTCTTTTATTCTGTTGGTCAGTTACTTCTATTTCAAATGAGTAGAATTTTTTCACTTCGTAGTCAAATGACGTTGAAGTTCGAATAGAAATTTCATTGGTAACTCCGCTAGCAACCAAGTTGAATGATTGATAATCGTTATGGTTAGAGTCAGCAACTAATCTGAAACTTAAGGAAAATTGTGGTTCGTTGCTGGTTGCATTTACAGTTCTTATAGTTGATCCTTGAGTTGTGTCTTCAGGAATTGTTATAATGTAGGAGTTTATGAAAAAGTATGGTTGTCCTTCACTGTAGTCCTTCACGTTGATAGTAACAGTTACTGTGTTAGATGATTGTCTACTTGGTTGTCCGGCGTCTATAGCGCCAATAACCAATGTGTACACTTGAGGATTCGTTGTGAGTTCTAGAGTATTCTGAAGTATGATGTTACCGTTGTTATCTATTCTAAAGTTATTCAGATTGTTACCAGTATTAATAATATAGGTATTAATATTACCAGGAGTTCCTAAATCATTATCAGTTGCTGAAACGGAGAAAACTGTTGTTCCGATGTCCGTCTTCTCACTAACTGTGATCGTGTAGGCTGTAGGTTCGAAAATGGGATCGTTATCGTTGAAATTGACAACATTTAAGGTAATATTTTGTACAGTTGAGGTGAGGTATGGTGTCCCCAAATCTTTTGCGACGACAACAAATTGGTATTGTGTTCGCATTTCATAGTCCAAATCTCCAATGACGCTTACTAGTCCAGTAATTCTGTCAATAGAAAGAATACCCTCTGGATATATTCCAACAAACTCAACATCACCGTTACTTGTTGAATCTGCGTCTGTTGCAACAAATTGCACTAAGTTGTTTTGTTTTTGATTTTCATTTGCAGAGATTATTACGTTTTGATTTATTATGACCGGATGGTTGTCATTATAGTCAGTAACTGTGGCGGTAATTGAGGCCAAACCTTGTCGCGATGGATTTCCAGAATCAGTTGCTAAGACGGTAAATGTGTATGAAGGTATTGTTTCAAAATCTAATGATTTTGTTAATGTTATTCTTCCATTTCCATCAATTGCAAAAGTGTTTGTGTTATCTTGAATGGAGTAAGTGATCTGTCCATTTGCACCATTTGCGAAATCAGGATCAGTTGCCATAACAGAGTATACATGTGCTGGGGGCACTTCGCTTTCTGATACATCAAATTGATATGATACAGGATTGAATACTGGTGCTTCGTTCACATCGGTAATAAAACCGGTAACGAAACAATAATCCGCCGAGCCTCTTACATTTGAAGCTTTTACCAGGAAATCATACCGGTTTCTTGTTTCATAATCAGATGCACCAATCACCGTTATTAATCCGTTCGAGCTCACAGAAAATCGATTCGCAATATCCTCTTGTCCAGCCACGACTGTATATGTGATCGCTTGTGACGAGATCGCTCCACTGTTTATTGCGACTAGCTCCATGTTAAATACGTTTGCGGGAGGAATACTGTTTTCAGCGATACTAAAGTTGCTTGGACAGTTAAGGAAATTTACGCCTGGTAATGTTACTTCCGTCACATTAATGTTGACAGTTGCTGTAGCAACTCTACGTACACTTGCTCCATCTTGAACTAGCACAGTTAGCGTATAACGCTGTTTGACGGTTTGATCAAGTTGTTCAGCGAGAGTAATTTCTCCTTTACTGCCTATGAGGAACGCTGTTGAGCCGCTGGCTTCACTTATGGAATATGTAAGAGCACCATTTGTTGTACTATCCATATCTGTTGCGAAGATGTTGACAATATTAGAGCCAATCAGGGTTCCTTCAGAAACATCGAGGTGGATTACATTAGGGTTTATCACCGGTGAGTTGTCATTCATATCAAGAACATTAACAATGACCATTGCTTTACCTGATAACTGATCTGGTGAAAGAGTATTTATTGCTTGCACTTCAAAACTGTATGTCCTCTTGCCTTGGTCGTAATCGAAACTAACAGCAGTACGGATTTGGTTACCAACCATACTGAAATTTGTAGAATCTTCACTGGGTACGATCGAATAGACCATAGAATTATGAAGGGCCGTAGTATCTCTATCTTGCGCATTTACTACACCTAAGTTAGTAATGATAGCATTGTTTTCAGATATTGTCATTATATACTCACTCTTGTCGAAGACGGGTTCATTATCGTTAACATCAACTACCGTCACACTTACTGTTGCTACTTGTGGCCCATTGAAACTACCATCATTGACATTAAAGTTCAAGTTGAATTGACTCTCAGGAACTTCACTGTCGAATGTTCTAGCTAAAGTTATTCTACCATTTGCATCTAAAGAAAAATGGTTATCCAAAGTAGTTACACTGGTGAATGTTAATGAGCTGACAGGTGTGTCGGCGTCGGTTGCAATAAGATTTGCGATAACTATTCCTTGTGGCGCTTTCTCCGATAATCTAACGCTGTAAATTGTAGGATTGAATATTGGAGGTTCGTCATTAGCATTAATAACTCGTATATCAAGTAACATTTGTGATTCGAGAGGAGGGACACCAGAATCACGGACTGTCGCAACTAATGCATAGGAGCTTTGCCTTTCATAGTCGATATTGGCAATATTTTTTACCACGCCAGTAACAGCATCAATTGCAAAATCTGTAGTATTATACAAAGATATAAATCTGAAAACGTTAGTAGTCGGTCCTTTGTCAAGATCAGTGGCATTCAACTGAACAATGATTGAATTGAGTGGTATGTTTTCGTTGATATCTGCACGGTAGTATGTTGGATTGAAAGTAGGTATATTATCATTCACTTCAATGACGGTTACGTCAACTGTCGCATCCGTTGGTGCCGTCTGCCCACCTACATCAGTAGCCTGTATCTTCAGTTGGTAGCTTTCAGTTGTTTCAAAATCCAATGTATTTTGTAAAAATATTTGGTCGCCAGAAATTCTGAATTTTGCTTCGCCATTTCCAGATGTAAAGGTGAAAATCAGATTTTTGTTGCTATCGTCATCTGTAGCTTTCAAAGTCACAACCGGTCGTCCAATTCCTGCGGATTCTTTTAACTGGATAGAGTAGCTACTAACGGTGAATCGCGGAGAATTGTCATTGACATCAGCTAGGGTAACAACAACTGTTGCTTTCCCTTGCAATTGCCCATTACCTCCTCTGTCTGTTGCTACAACTTTGAACGTATGGACAATCTGGGTTTCGTAGTCTAAAGCAGCAACGGCAAATATCTGTCCATTCGAGTTAACAGAGAACAAACTTGTGGATGGATTCAAAGCATCTACTTCAATCGAGTAATCTAATTGTTGATTTGTCCCCGAGTCAATATCTGTTGCAGCTACGGTTGTTATAAGAGCAGTTGTGGAGATGCTTTCAGACACTGTAGCAGTGTAATATTTTTGTGTGAAGATTGGCTGATTGTCATTAATGTCTAACAAACTAATAGAAACACTGGCTGGTGATTGGCTATTTCTAACGCCATCATTTACCTGAATCACCAGGGTGTAAGATGTTGGTGCCGTTTCACGATCGAGAAACCCTTTTGTAGATATTTCACCAGTACCCGGATTGATTTGGAACTTATCGTCATTATTTCCGGATAGGATAGAATATGTTAAAGTACCAGTAGTATCTGGATCAGTAGCTAATACTCTACAGATTGATGTTCCAATAGATGTACCTTCAGAAATCGGTACATTGTATGATGTTGGTGAGAATACTGGAGCTTTGTTGTTTGCGTCTGTTACAGTGATGACGACATCGGCTGTACCTATCCTTGATGTTAGTTGAGTACCATCGTAAGCTACAACAGAAAACCTGTACACTTTATGTAAGTCGTAGTCAAATGCTTTTGTCAACAGGAGCCTACCATCACCCAAAAGCGTAAAGTACTCATTCGCCAGTGTATCAGTGATACGAAACTGCACTTGATTGTTTAGAATAAATCCATCGTTGTCTGTCGCGGCGAATGTAAATAG
Organism: Neoturris breviconis; assembly: GCA_032360805.1. Taxonomy (NCBI): domain Eukaryota; kingdom Metazoa; phylum Cnidaria; class Hydrozoa; order Anthoathecata; family Pandeidae; genus Neoturris; species Neoturris breviconis. Next base: position 29,083 of record JAULBZ010000363.1, read on the forward strand.
TAAAGTATTAAGCGATGTAGTTTCAACCAGTGTACTTGTGTATACCGACTGGACCATAGTTGGATTGTTGTCGTTAACTGGTCCAACATTAATCTTGATAGGCAAAGTTCTTAATGACGATAGTTGTGATGGATTTCCAAGATCATTTACTTGAATAACGAGATCATAGCTCGTTGGTGCCACATCATAATCTAATGGTTGAACCAAGCTGAGATTTCCTGAAACCAAATCCAAAGCAAATCTGTTGTTATCATTACCACTGACAATCGTATATCTCAATGTAGAGTTATTTCCCAAATCAGGATCAGTGGCAATTACTTTGACTATGACGTGTGGTACAACAGCAGCTTCGGAAACTGTAATTTCAAAACCACTGTCCGAAAATTCAGGGTTGTTATCATTTACGTCCAGTACTTGTACAACAACTTCAGCGACTGTTGAAAATTGTCCATCACTTGCCTTCACAAAGAATGTATGCACGTCTCTTGTTTCACGATCTAACGCTTGTTTTAATGTAACTACACCAGTGACATTATCAACTTGAAATAAGCCACCAGACACTTGTCCAACAAGACTGTACGTAATAACTGCACCAAAATCCCGATCTGTTGCACTTGTTTTAACAATGAAACCATTAAGTGCATAGTCTTCAGGTACGCTGGTTGTATAGAACGTTGGAAAGAACACTGGTGGATTATCGTTGACGTCAAGCACATTAATCTTGTAATTTATCAAAGTAGTGTAAGCAGTAGGAGAACCAGTGATTGTGTTTTCTTCGAAATTAGTAGCAAAAAGAGTTAAGCTGTAGGTGTCTTTTGTTTCAAAATCAAGCTTGACGTTTGTTGTTAATATTACTACGTCACGTGATGCTCCACTAATTGACAAATCGTTTGTAGGATCACCTACAAAATTTAAAAAAGAAATATTAAAACCATACCTCTCTGACCCACGCCCTGAAAAATGAACCCCCTATATAAGTCAACTCCAACCTAAAACTCAGAAATTGCCCCCCTCCTTTTATGGCGAACCCATACATACAAAAAAATCTTTTGACCCCCCTCCCCCTCCCTAAAATAAATTATTTCATAGTTATTATTTTTTACAGTAAGTGTAATAGTTTTTGCTGTATATAGTTCCTTAAAGTTTAAGGAAGTTGTTAGCTCTTGGGTATTAACTGGAACTCGTAATATAACAATATGCTGCAACTCCCCCTTGAAAAAAATAATCCACCTCCCCCCCCTAAATCTTGGGAGGGGGTGGGGTGCATACCATGAAAATTTTGTGCACCTGACATGATGCGCACATAGGTTCTAGTTTGAGAAAACTCAATGAACACACGACGTCGTTTTAACGCTGTTTCGACGTTGATCCGACGTCTTGTCTACTGAGAATAACACATGATGTATCATTCCACTAGTTTAACGTCGAAAAGACCTCGGCGTCAAAACAACGACTTCTCGACGTTGCTTAGTTCTCAGTAGCCTTGTTTAAAGTTCGCCGTGTCTAACTACTGACTTTGAATAATGTTTTTCCCCACTGGGTTCATTTACTGGAAAACAGACGTGATTGTCTGGAAACACGGAGAAAATAATGGAAAAAAACTTACCAGCAATGATTTGTACAGAAACATTCGCTTTTTCGTTAACAGGGGAGAATTTGTATGCACTTAACAGAAATTGTTCAACCAGAACTCCTGCTTCTTGATTTTCAAGTATTGTTACTTCAAATAATAGACTTTTTGTTGTTATCGTAGGATAAGGATCTAAATGAAATAAGCATTCATAAAGAATATGTCTTTTAAGAGAGGAAATGTTTAAGGAATTTTTCTGTTTCTTCCTTAGATCCCCTAAAAAATTAAATATTGCCAAATTCTCCGAGAACGTTTAAAAAAACAAAGAAAACAAAAACAAAATGTCTAGAAAAAGACGAAACACCGTGTCTTTCTAAATCAGACGCATAACTAGTTATTCAGTTCAAACAATGACCTCAATTTGACAACTTAACGCAATCTTGAATAAATGCATGTAGCTTTATTTTAATAGCCTGAGTTCCAGTCCCTAACTACGATAAGTAGTAGTAGTACTACTGGAACTCAGGCTATATTTTAAGGGCCTAAACGCAGTCCGTTTATATGACTCATTTCCAAAAACCCACTTCTGTCAGCCGATTTATATCGCTTGAACATTTTAAAAGGAAAAATAAAATTATTGTTTTTCGCCGCCCAGCCTATATCTTAGATAAAGAAAGCGAGATATTGATTAGGCGAGATAACTCGTGTATGCCATATAAATGCACTGCCGCCGATACGACTATATTGTTTCAGCGAGTTATATAGGTTAGCCTATATATCTGTCTCCATGTAAAAGACTTTTAAAAAGTTTAAGATAAAACTCTACTTATGCGCCCACAATTGTAAACTCCCCAAAAAATATTTAAACTTTCCAGCATAATTTACTTGCTGTCATGATAGTGGTCGCGTGGTCGCGTGGGTTTCAGGTGTTCATATTAGTACAAGGAGAGTAATGAGTCAACGATCTTGTAATGGGTTTGTTTCTTCAAACCAATCCATTACAAGCTCGGTGGCCTCACACACCTCTGTATTTTTGTTGAATTTTGTCAATTGTAGCTAAAAAAGTTGATTTTAGAGCGAAATTTTGAGATGGTCCCTTATTAACACCAGAATAGAATATATTTCAAGGAGAGGTAGGATTGAAGGGTGGTTGTTCTACTTTCGAGAATTCGCAATGGGTAAAAACTTGTTCAAAGTCCGCAGTAAAGCAGCTAGAATAACGTCGTTCGACATTGCTCTAGCTTCTTTACTGCTGACTTTGAACAAGTTTTTACCCAATAAGTTATGCATTTGTTTTACTTGTGTACTATTCTTTTATCTAGTGGGTACACAACGTCGGAACAACGTCGAAACGAAACGTCATTTTGACGTTATTTTGGCATTGTTCCGATGTAGTTTACCGGCCGGTTAATATCAAAACATGTATAAACGGCGTTAGTTCCTCGAAGTAAAACTTGTTACAATGCAATAACTTAAAAGCAAATAATCACAGTGTAGCAGGCTACAAATCCTGAAGCTATGCTCAAAAATTTAAATCTTCTACAATGATTATTTACTCTCGCCCACTGAAATAATGAATGGATTCGCAGTGGGCAAAGACTTGTTCTAAGTCCGCAGAAAAAACGCTAGAACAACGTTTTTAACGTTGTTCTAGCGTCTTTACTACAGACTTTAAACACATTTTGTCGACTAGGTTGTTCTTACCATAGACACTAAGTGTGCTGTTGTTTGTTTCACCATTGAGTGTTAGGAAATTAACCACACATTTGTATAAACCAGACTGAGAAACAGCTGTTGGTGAAAACGTCAATGTTTGCGATTTCTGACCAGTAATAATCTAAAACAGAACCCGTGATATTAATTTTTGACACAACGTCGACTCAACTTTGAAACCACATCATAAGACGTTGCGACGTTGTTTCTACGTTGATCCGACAACGTGTGACCACTGGGACGGCGCCGGAAAGGAATTTAACAAACGTTAATAATAATGCAGATTCGATTAATGTATTTAAGGAAAAACAAGAAGTATCCGTGCCAGACGTTTCTTCAAGCTGAAATATCTACAACCCCTCACGCAAGTATTTGAGACAAGGTGAAATTTGTGCAAAAATTCCGAATTTCAAATTAGGCAAAAAGACTTAAATTTCGATTAGCAA